>JAVDPK010017420.1:0-13090 GCA_034780415.1 Cichlasoma orientale | reverse complement strand
TTTACCAGAGTAGTTTTTAACACAAGTACTTGTACTTCTACTTAAGTACAGAATGTCAGTACTTTTGCCAGCTCTGACTGACGCAAAGTGGAAAAGTGGTCCTGTGGTCTGATAAGTCCACATTTCAAATTGTTTTTGGAAATCATGGCTGTCGTGTCCTCCGGGCCAAAGAGGAAAAGGACTGTCCGGATTGATATCAGCTCAGAGTTCAAAAGCCAGCATCTCTTATGGTATGGGGGTGTGTTAGTGCCCATGGCATGGGTAACTTGCACATCTGTGAAGGCACCATTAATGCTGAAAGGTGCATACAGGTTTTGGAGCAACATCCAAGCATGCCATCCAAGCAACGTCTTTTTCAGGGACGTCCCTGCTTATTTCAGCAAGACAATGCCGAGCCACATTCTGCACGTGTTCCAACAGCATGGCTTCGTAGTAAAAGAGTGCGAGTACTAGACTGGCCTGCCTGCCTTGAAAATGTGTGGCTCATTATGAAGCGCAAAATACGACAATGCAGACCACGAACTGTTGAGCATCTGAATGTGTTGAAGGCCTCAAATTCAAAATGAGAGAATATTTGCAAAAAAAAAAAAGTTTATCCATTTGAACATTCTTGTCTTTGTAGTGTATTCAGTTGAAAATAGGTTGAAAAGGATTTGCAAATCATTGTATTCTGTTTTTATTTATGTTTTACACAACATCCCAACTTCATTGGAATTGTGGTTGTAAGACCTGGTAGCCTGCATAACCGATGGCCAGATTTTATCAGGGTTTTTTCAAGGTATTTATCTTGCAATATAAGCTGAGAGTGTCATTGTCACTGGGTGCTATATAATGAAGTTTATTTATTTATTTGAAAGTGCACTGAATAGATTTGGTGATGGTTGCTTCCATTTATGTTTTCAAAGCTGGCATGGGCCGAATATTTTCAAGCAGTCTCAGTTTCTCACACCTCTGACAATCCTTAATGCTGTACATTATATTGGAAAACTGGTCAGAGATGTTTAAATGCAGGTGCAACCTACATATTGCAACATAGCCGTACTTAATGAGTTCTCACCAAAGCTAATTACCTTTTCATACCTGTATTCACTGGCACAGATATGAAGCTAGCATGAACAAAAAAATCCTACAGCAGTGGATCTCTCTTTAGAGAGAAAAAGTCCATCCACTCTGGAGCTGCAAGTTATGAAAGGGCACAAAAATAATGTTCTGTGTTGCAGGAATACAATATCAGCAACATCAGTGTGATCAGTTAAAAACATACCCAGAGAAAATGCAAGGCAAATACAGTTCTTTGCATTGTCGACACATTTTACAGCTACTCCACATCTATCAAGTGATTGCTCTACTTTGAATCCGAGGTATCTCCAAATGAAATCTTTAAACATCTTAAATCTTTAAAAACTAATTTGCCTAATGCATTACAATTCCCAATTAAAAGCTTTGTCTGCAATTATATCAAGCCTGTGATTACCAAGTTAAATCATGTACTCTGCAACTGCAGTCAGTCTGCATCTACTATGTGTTTATGTGTCACTTTTGGGTGTTTACTCACCCTAAAATGGTGAGTCATTGTATAAGAATGTATATGCAAGCGTGTGTGTGTGTGTGTTTAGTGGGTGTCAAAGAAAAACAAGATGGTGAGAGATGATGTTATTGGCCAGCGTTCAGAATGCCAGCCTTGCATCTCTCATTTGTTGGAAGATAATCTTGCCATTGATTTGTAAAAATGCTTTAAAATAAAATGAGTGTCTCTCATCCCACTTAATCAAGAGAGCATATTGATCAGGTTTCTAATGAAGGATCATTTAGATAGGGTGGAGAAGAATAGGCTGGCGTATCATATCATGTCAAGGAGTAATAGGATGTCTTTATCTGAAGATTCCCGGATATCAGTAAAAGCAAGCCTTCCATATCATCATAATGGAAACCTGCATCACTTTCTCATCATCTAATGTTCTCTGCTTAAAGGCATATTCAAAATATAATACACTGTAGACACGGTTATTTCAATTTTTTTCTACAAAATGATGCGAGATAACAGCAAAGTGACCTTCGTAATATCAGCATCACTTAACTCTCATTTTAAATGTTGCATTATTAAGTGAAATTAGAGGACTCTGCCATCATAAATTGACAACAAAGTGTCCACTTTATTGAGTGCACCTTGCTAGTACCAGGTTGGACCACCTTCTGCCTTCAGAACTGCCTTAATTAGTTGTGGCAAGGATTCAGCAAGGTGCTTGAAACATTGTTCTGAGATTTTGGTCCATATTGATGTGATAGCATAGCACAGTTGCTCAGATGTGTTGGCTGAATACTCATGATGCAAATCTCCCATTCCACCACATCCAAAAGCTGGATGTGATCTGGTGACTGTGGAGGCCATTTGAGTACGGGGAACTCAATGGCGTGTTCAAGAAACCAATTTGAATTTTTTTGAGCTTGACTGTGGTCATGAAGGGATGTACATGTTCAGCAACAGCACTCAGGAAGGCTGTGGCCTTTAAACAATGCTTAAGTGGTACTTTAAAGTTTCACAGGTGCTTGACTCTAGTCAAATAATCTGAGTTTGGGGGCCAGGTAAGCAGCAATATCTGTTCCTCGGGCCATTCCTGAGCAAGTTTAGTGGTGTGAGAGTGTGCACTGCCCTGCTGGACCAGACCACTGTCTCTAGGGACTCTTCGAAGGGGGATGTGTTTGTTCTGAAACAAAGTGTTGCATGTCAAATTAGCATCCGCTTGAATTCCAGCACCAATGTAATGAGCTTATCAATGTTATTCACCTGTCAGTGGTTTTAAAGTTGTGGCTATTTGTGTTCTCATAAATAATTCTCATGGATCTCTAGCAGCCACTCCTGATACATCACCTAATAGTCCCAGCCTCTCTGCTCACCTGATTCCACTCTCATCAGTAGCCCATGCTGCGTTACTGTCTTGCCTGTCTTTGTCCCAAGTGTCCTGTCATTTTTCTTTATTATTATGTTTTTTCCCCCTGTGTGGTTTTTGTAACCGTAAGCCTTTTTTTCTGAAGTATTTTGCACAAATAGAAAAAGACTTAAAGGCATTTTGCTAAACATTAGCAAGATGCCATGCAGTGATATTAACCTGTATCACCTTATATTCAATATATGAAGAATGCTATCAGGGATGCGTGTATATCTTTGGTCAAGGTGGTCAAAGGACATGGGCCTGTGCCAAACTTCGCCCACTGAGTACTGGGAGGTGAACCCTCAACTTTGCAGTTAAATGTATCCACCGAGCTCAAAGCCATTAACAGTCTAATGCTGTGCTGTGCTTATGACATAAAATAGAGCTCTTGGCAGCAGGGTGACCATTACAGAGTAAACTGAGTGACGTGCCTCTAACAAAAGACAGTTATGGACTCTCCTTCTTTTCTGTTTGTTTCTGTGGGCCTCTCACATGTCCTTGCATCCCCAGACTTAGCACTCTTATGCAAAGTTTGAATCTGTAATGCACTTCCCATAAAAGGCCGAAAGTGCCCAATCACACCTAATGGTGGTGTGTTAAAACACAGTGTACGCAGCCTCCAGGGCTCCATATACTACCCAGAGTGCATTGACCACAGTGACTACATCCAGAAGGGCACTGTGTTGTGATCAAAGACACAGTGGGGCTAGTGAGGATGGAAGACCAGAATTGGCTCTCATTATGGCCGTGGAACATCCATTTGAGCATTTTTAATATGTGTATCCTATTAGGCAGTTTAAGTGCTTTTTGATAATTGTGCTTTGTACTTTTACAGCACTTCAGTCTATTCCCAGTTCAATTTCCTCTTTTATCGGACGTTTGAAATATTGATCTCTGACAGATAAAAGCAAACACCATAATCTCACTCGGGTGAGCTGGTGAGTGAGCGAGCGCGCAGTGGTAGGGGAATGCACCGGGGGCCGGTCGTCCTGCCAACCCCTCTCTGTTTTATTACCTTTATTCGTCAACAGAATTTGCTTACTGCTCTGGGATGTTTATGTAAAGCACCTGCAATCTGATAGGTGGTTGATATGACCATCTCTCCCAGTGACCCCCCCAACCCCCCAACCCTGCGGTCCCCCACCCCACCCCCAGTCTGTCTTCCATCAACCCCCCCTCTCCAATGACATTTTGCAAAATGCAGCACAGGGGCTCCCGAGGTGCTTCTGATGATTGCCGCTGCTTAAACTGCTGTCAGCGCTGTCAGGATAACAGTGATTTATCTCCATAGCACTTTATGGAAGTTAGTGTTTTCTGTTAACCTGAGCACTGAAATGCTGCTTGGTGCTGGCTTGCAGTCACATTAACCTGAATCAATCACGTCTTGATTTTTCCATAAAAGAAAAACCCTCTGTAAATAACACTCGAGCTATTGGTGCACTGAATACACTAAGCTCAATAGCAGCCCTGCTGAGCTCTGGTTGATGCACAGATATCGTTACCTGTTTCCAATATCCTTGTGCCAATGCAGGGATTTGATGCTTTGACTTGCGTGTATAATTTCTTCAAAAGGGGCAACACTTAATACCGGTACTGTCAAGAGACACACTAAACCAGTGGTATACGGCAGAGAATGATGGAGGGGGGGAAAAAAGTTTTCAAATACAATCCTGGGGTGGTGAAACAATAATGCACATTCTGTATGAAGCAGTATGTTCTTTGGTGTGAGTTGAAATCTGTTCAAATTCAGATGGCAGGTCCCTCTTGAGATAATAGAAAGAGTTGTTTTGATGTTTAAAGCATTGATAATCTCCTAAAGCCTTGGGCTACTCATCCCACTGCATATTTGCAGGCTTGTCAGTTTGAGTGGGGATGCAAGAGGATGGTCCTCTGAGAAAATGAATTTTTTTTTTCCTCTGTTTTTCCTTTTTAGCTTTGCAGACACTATTTGAGATTTACTGCAAACATTTGACCACCAGCCTGGCGTATTGACTGCATTTGACAAGCGTAATCCTTTTCTTCTTTCCAGTCACTTCCATTCTGCAATCAATCAGAGCATCAATGCCCTGTAGACTGCTATGAAGTGCAGAGTGTTCGATCATGAGCCAGGCACCTTGTGGACTTTCGCTATAATATAGTGATTGATTCATCTTCAAAGATATCTTAAGTGGTTGGCTGGGCATGGTATATAATGCCTTTTGTTGACTGCAGCCCTTTCTTTTTACCCAGCTTGCAATCCTTTAAAACGGCAACACAAGCACACACATCAAAACTTAACCCGAGACAAATACACTGCATCACTTTTGATGTGATTCATTCCCGCTCACCCCTCGAATTTCTCTCGCGGGACAGAACTTTGATTTGAAAAATGTTAAAGTGTTGAATAGTGTACAAAAAGGAGCTGTTCTTTGAGTCCATTTGGATCTTCACTGTGACTTTCCTGTTTGAAAGTTGCAAATTTGAACCTGAATCACAAATAGAAAGTGGTTCGGATTAATCTCGCAGTAACCCTGTACTTTAAGGGAAAGTTGCAGCAGACCTATACTTTGACCAAACACACAATAAGACCAAATAATAGACTTTAAAGTTTCAGTGGAGGTCAGACCAAACCCATAGGTCTGCAATACCTTTATGTCCAGTCGGATGTTAGAGTTGGAGTGTGTTCAGGTTTGATTTATCTAACTGGGCTGTGATACTCTTGATCATCACTGTGAGCCAAAGTTCAATGCTACAGCCATGTTACCAGAAACCAAAGAGCTGCTTGTGAGCGGAGGGAAAAGTGAGGGTGGCTTATGCGGTTTCTTGCCAGGTTGCAAACCTGCCTTTTTGTTATACCAACAAGATCAGCACCTTCAAAAACTTGGTCGCGGAGAAAATGAAGATAGCATTTAACTCAGACAATACAGTGAGCACTTGTTCTCTTACTGATATCTTCATGTTCGTCTGGAAGAGGTGTGTATGTGTGTGTGTATAGGGGTGGTGGGGGGATAGAGGGAGATGTGGGTGGGAGCATTGCAGAAGTAAGGAAGTGTAGTAATTACAGCAGAGGCAGTGTCAGTGACCTCTAGATTGCACTATCTTGTCTCCTTTGTGCCTGCCTTTGCAGCCCGCCTCATTGAGTGAAATTGTATCTTTTCACTTTGGCTCTCTTAAAAATGTGCATGGTATTGGGAGCCAGTGAGGCGTGATTTTTTTTTTTTTTTTAATGCCTTTTCTCCACCTCCCCTGCACCCCTCCCTCCAGCCTCCCCCAGCTGCCCCTCTCCTCCATCCCCACTGTCTTACTGGGAGGTATTTCATGAACAGCTGGGTCCCGAGAGAGGAGAGGTTAGTGAAAGAGGCGCACTGTGTATAATTCAATGATTATCAGGTGTGTGTGTATGTGTGCGTGTGTTTATATATGTGCGTGTGTGGCCCTCCCCCTTCTATTGGCAGGTGTCAGGTGACAGGCAGGCCATGTCGCTGGCTGTCAGCTGGCTTTCTGTTGGAGCAGTCACACTGTTCACAACATTACCATAAGCTGATGAGCAAGTCTCGGGATGTCTCGTGCTCTAAACTGCAGCTCTGAGATCGCACAGGAGACTCGGACAATGTCAGCGCCAAAGCTCCTAAATCACAACAACAACCTTCTTTGTTATGATTTTTTTTTTTTTTATCCATTTTGGGTTTCTGTTCAGTCTAAATGAGCATTTTCCACTGTAGGAAAAATAAATTATCCACAGTGGGAGAATTTTGAAAACATTTGCAGCGTGTTGCTGTATGAAAATCTGACTGATCATGATAGTACCAAGCTTAGCAACTCTTTCATGTAGACTTTCTATAGCCGCGGGCTCTCTTCATGACAATAAATCTGGTAGCAGTAAATAGGGTTTGTTACTGCTATATTATGTATCTTGTTTTTTGTATTTTACAGACCACAGTGAGAATATTGAATATTAACTTGGCAAATGCAGCTGCACATAAATTATGTGATTAGTTTGCTAGTAGTAAGTTATCTCAAACAGATGGGTATGTCAATAAAAAAAAGTTTCTAATAACTTAGAATGTATTTCTTTATTTTATTTTAATACTGATCCCTTTATGTTTTCACATACTTCTCTCATTGCCTGTCCCATAACGTAGAGCACCTTGGTCAACTGCTGTTGTTTCAGAGCATGCAAATAAATTTGCTTTGCCTGTATCTACAGTATGCTATTGCATGTAACATGATCTATTCTGAGTAATTAAAAATCTATTTTGTGGCTATTTTGTATCAACCTCCAGGATCTGCTACCTAAATTCTGATAATCTTGTACAAATACTACCCCAGACCACCTATTACTACATTTAAAAAAAAAAAAAAAATCAGTCAACCGGTTTAGGAAGTTTGTCACACTTTTGTGTTAACTTTTAGCATGTTAATAGGTATTGTCCTCCTCAGTGGGGACCTGTTTGAGATGAAGAGGACACGTGAACTCAGTTTGGTTCCTAGCTGTTGTTCCTGGCTGTTCTGTCATCGTGCCGGGCCACGGGGAACACAGTAGACTTCAACACTTGCAGGACTTTTTCTTTCATTTCTTCTCAGGTTATGTTTGTCTAAGAGCTACTTTCTACTAGTGCGCTAAAATAAAAGCCAAGTTCATAACCGTGCAATGTATTTTAAAAAAAAAGAAAAGAAATCCACACTCAGTTCAGGTTCATAATGCATCTTAAATAGTTTTTACTAGTCTGATTGGCACAGCAGCACCTGCAATGGCAGTTTTATATACTTATATTCCATTTATATTCTTGAAATACACAAGCAGATGTAGGCCATAAAGCACGTGGCCTATTTGAAACAGCAGCATCAGACACTTTTGAAGCTAAACAGCAAGCAAAAACAGAATTTGTTAAAGTTTTAAAGGGTCCATGGCAAGTGGCAGCCCTGATCTGATCAATTGCATTAGCTGGGACTAAATACATAAAAAGGGAATCAATGCTAATAAAGTGAGCTCAGCCTCACAAGAAAGCCTCTGCCACTTCTATTCACCTCCAGATTGGTTGTCTTCCTTGTTTACTTCCGTGTGAGACTTGGCTGAGTATATGTGACACAGAGACCCGGTCACATCAATTTACACCATCAGTCCAGCCACGCAAAAACATCATGAATATCAGGTTATTGATACAATAATGCGTACGCCTTTTTGTTTCTTGTGTTTGCTCAAAATGGTATTCCAAGTCCATGCATGAAGTTAGGTTTTGATTGATAGAAGTGCTGCTGAGATAAAAGGTCATTTTTCAGCTTCATTTTTCATTGGTTTTTGATGAATACTATTGAAAAGCAAAAATCCATATGATAACTTGTAAAATGTAAGATATAAGACCTCCTGTGCCAGTTTTGGTAAAGAATGGGGTTGGGAGTGGGTGGAGATTTGACATAGATTTTTTAAATGAAATATAACGTGGCACAATCAGTGTGATTGGATGTTTTTAAACCTAACTTGGTCAAATGAATCCAAAAGTTTCATGTGTGAAAATTGGCATATGGTTCTAAAGGTATACTTAGACACACCTTCAGCTTGAGAGTGCTTGAGGACACCAAAATGACCGGGTTCTTCCTTGCTCCAAGCTCTGACCTGTCTATGAGCTTTTATAAAAATTAGGAAGTTAGACTGACAAACATTTGTTACCACCATCTGGCAGAAGTAACAATTATTAATCTCCAGTTTCCAGCAAAGCAGCGAGGCGAGCTGCATTTCAAAATCAGAAGAACGAATCACTAAAACTAAACAGAAGAACTTTTCTTAAACCTTCCACACATAATGCTGCAATAAAACAGCAAGTTTTTCAAAAAATCGTTAACTTGATAAGTTTATTGTATAATTAAATTGATTCCATACACTGAATTAAGTTCAATTTTATTTATGCAACACCAAATTGCCAAATAAATTATCTGCAGGTACTAAGAGTATGCTGGGTGCCCACTAAAGTCAAGGCCTTGCAATATGATAAGCATTTGGTAACAATGGGGAAGGAAAAACGTACTTTTACTGAAGCTGAATCTTTAGCTATTAAGGCACAGTGTGTGTAGAACAATGCACAGTTAAATGCTGTGAACAGTGATGAACTATAATTCATCTGCTTGTCATGGGGTTTTACGTGTGAATCACCAGGATGCCACTCTACATACCTTAGCTAACCTCCTCACTGTATGAGAGTCTCCCTCTCTTGAGTCTCAAGCACCTGTTAAACTGTGAGAACACTCAACTGCATGACTGTGTTCTCAAAACGAATCATAGTCCAGCAGCAAAAGCGCAAAGTCGTTATATCCGGAAAATTAATTTTATCCTTGGACTGAAACTTAAATGCAACCCAGACTTGTAATGTTTATGATGTTAAAGTGAATGTTATGTTTAATAATGTGTAAGTGCACTTTTAAGAGTACAATTATGAAATCTAGTTTTTAAAAAGTACTAACTCGGATACCTTCTTCTTCTTTTTTTAACTGCTGATCTTTTTAGTGTTCCCTGAAATATTAAAAGCCTTATATAACCTTCTGTGTTTGCTTCACCCGTGTACAGCGCAGGATCTGCAGATAGCGGTCAAGTTACCCAAGGCTTGTTTGATTTAATCTTCATTCATGGAAAAAATGTTCATGGAAATTGAATGAACTCTACTCTTTTCCTTTTTTTTTTTTTTGGTAAATCATACTGAAACTTGTGACTTTGTTTAACCTGAGATCAGATTCATGTTATAAGGAACAAACATATATTAGCATGTGAACCTTGTTCTCTTTTAATGAATTAAGATTATTATTAATGCAATCACTTGGATACAGTGCGTGTGCTGTTAAAGGGAAATTCCAGACAAATATATTTTGACAGAAGCATCAACCTATTAAAGTATTTGTCTTTGCATGAAGCATACAGCTTTCATTGTATGCAGCATGCTTTTACCCAAAACAGGATGATTTCAAGCAAAGTCTGGAACCACCGTTTCCAAAGAAAAGAGAAGAAAAATTGTTAAACTTTTGTTGCTTAATCTGTGTGCACATGTGTGTAATTTAAACACGCAAACATGGACTGGATCTCTGTCTGATTACTTTGTGATCTGGAGCACAGTGCCCCACAGTGGCCCAGCCTGGGACAGGTTTCCCCTCTCCTAGCTCCCACAGCACTTCTGTGCTCCTAACTGCATGTGTGTCCGCTTCAAGGTGGACAACACATTTACATAAAGGTGCAACCACTTTGCGCCTGTGATAATCAACACTGTTTATCGTTTGATCAGCTATGATTGATGCTCTGTTAATACAAATTTAAGTTAGCGTATTTTCCCTGCCAAGGGACCCATGAAGAGGTTCAATTACCGAGCAATCTCATTAATTCGAGAGCTTGTTACTGAGAGAGGACAGCAGGCTTTTTTTTTTATTCTGGAATGCAGATGTGTAAGGGACATAATTAGTAGATAAGAGTCCTAATTGGATCCTGCTGTGTGGCTGCAGAGGGTGTAGCCTTTGCTATGTTTTACAAGTTCCACAGTGTGGAGGTACACTTTTTTTATAAACTGCTCACACACATGCACGATCCGTCACACACAAAGTGAGAGGGAGGTCCTTGTATTGTTAGCAAATGATTATTGCTACAGATGTGTGATACCTGACAAACTTTGGCTCTTAGTTGTGTGACATTAAAGAGACTTAAACGGCCCGAAGTGCATGGGTATCATTTGCATTTGGAATTATAATTTGCTGATAACTCTGTGCATAATTCAGCATTAATCTTAGAGGATGACACAGCTCAGTTTGATAAGCAAAGCAGCAACCCAGTAAAAAAAAAAAAAAAAAAAAAAAGTTAAGAGGGCTTGTTTTTTTTATTTTGGGTTGACAAGCGTGCAGAGCGAAAGCATCAGACAGTCGCGTGTGTCTGCTTCAGAGCACAGTTGTAATGTTTTTATGACGCAGGTTCCTTTTCTCGGCCTTGTCTCCCAGGCCATGTAAAACGTCACTGGTGTGGAGGGCTAAGCAAGCCCACAGGGTCTCTTCAGAGGCATATCAAAACACCAACCACCCTCCGGTCCAGCACATAGAGCTGACTTGATTACCCTTGTTAGCCGGCCATGTTATTTAAACATGTTTTCTCTCCATGGGAGCCCCCCCTCCCATAGAAGACTGTACTGATCAATGTCCCACGCAAACATCCCCTCTGCTAGGAGTCAGCTCTGTGCAGCAGACTTAAGGGGCAGGCACATAAGTGGCACAGCAGGACTGAAAGGCAGGGCCAGGGTGGAGGATGTGCCAAATGGGTGTGGGGAGGGGAAGGAGAGTGGTGCAACCCAGTACTGGGTGGCAGAGCTCCCCCAACTGTGCCCATTTGAGGGGAAAAGCAGCCCAGAGGAAGCTCCATTAGTTCCTGGGCCAGCCTGAGTGGCTGATAGCAGCAGCACCAGAGCAGAAACACACTCTCCCTCTCCTCCAGCCTCAGTGACCCTCCACACTCAATTACTTCTCTAAGAAAGAGGCCTATAGACAATGAACACAGCCTCTGGAGCACTGATTTATGCTTCATTCACAAAAGTTTTTTTTTCTTGTTCAGTGTAAGGTAAGCTTTTGGAAGAGGAGCACTAGAGCTGTACCATAGTCTGGCTTCTGATGTGCCAAAGGCCCTCACAGCCATTTACTGCCCCTTTTTTTTTCTGTTAGGTAAACTGATTGTGAACAGTGTCGGGCTTGTACTTTGGTAAAGCAATCAGTCAAGGAAATCTTCACCACGCATCACGTCTTCACCACTACAAGGACGAGTCAGAGTGAAAGCTGAAGTTAGAGCATCTGAGTATCTTTGTTCTGTTTTCTGTAGGCCAACACTAGTTTAATGTTCAGATCTAGTATCTATATAAATGCATTAACTGTGAAGCCACTTTATCTTCCTATTTTGTCTGAAGATTTGAATTGCTGGAGAACAAAAGTGGTCTGGCACACTTTTATAGAAAAGGATTGTGTTAACATCAAAGTCAGACATGCTCTAAGGCGCTCCTCCCTACCCGGAGTGATTCATTCACATCAGTGTTTCTTTAGCCAAAACAAAGCAGAAATGTCTGTATTCTGAAAGATGACACATTCGCTGCTCATTTTCTCCCCTCTTAGAACAAGGGAGGACAAAGAAGAAGAAAAAACAGCAGAAGGGGCCGATCAGGAGCCCAAACTAATGATCCATATCTCTGTTAATTTCAGACTGTTTATTCTTACACCCCGGCTGTTACAGTCCAGCCACTTCCCCCATGAAAAAAAGGACAAGGTCACAGATTTGTGTCAGCTCTGTGACATGAACATCTCTTATCTCTTGCTAATCTGTTTAGCCCTCCAGATAGTGTTGCAGAGTTTCCGCATGAGACACTAACATCTGAGAGCACGTTTTCGTCATGGTAAATATTATATTTTCAATCAATCTTTTAGTCTGAAGTTGATTTATTTCTGGGGAGGGTTTTTGTTTGTTTTCTTTTGGTTTTCTTTTTTTTTTCTTTTTGGAGGAACGCAAGCTACCGACGGAAATTTAATAATTGTTTCAGCGTTTTGCACGTGGTTCTTCATTATGTCCTCATGATAAACATCTCGGTTTCAGGGGTCAGGTTTTTCAACCTCTGTTCTTGGGTTTCTTTCAAGGAAGAGCGCTTTAGCCATCTCTCCCGTCTTCTTGGTTTTATTTGCCTATTGCTCCCTTTTTTTGTAGTTGATACCACCTAGTTTGGCTTCGCGTCTGTGCGTCTCCATGTTAACTCTGTTTTTGTGTGTTTGTTTATGTGTCTCGTAAGTCTTGGCCAAGTAATCTTGGCCTGGTTGCCTGCTGTGCTGCTTGTCTTTCTTGCTTCCATTGACATTCAGACTGAGCAGCTGTGCCTCTTCATGTTTTTCAATTAGACATCACTTCAAAGCAGCCTGTTTGGAATTTAAAGGGCTCCCTTTCCTTGTTTACACACCCTGGAAACACTGGACATAAAAAATCCTATTGTGAGGAATATACATCTATATGAAGAATTTTCCCGTGTTGCCTGTGACAGACAACACTTTGATCTTTAATATAAGACTGAATATGATTACTACTGTGAAGGTGCTCTTGAGTGATGGGGCGGGGAAAAGAAGTGTATCATCAGAGGAAGGTTTGACTCACCTCAACAGGTGTTCCCTTTAGGCGCTGGGGGGGGGGGGGGGGG
>JAVDPK010017418.1:0-13103 GCA_034780415.1 Cichlasoma orientale | reverse complement strand
CCCCCCCCCCCCCCCGTCCCCCGGCTGGTGACATGTCTGGCCACAGTGAGAAGTGTCACCAACACGTAGCAGCTCTGTATTTTTTGTCTATGATATCAGCTTTTAACTAGAGCTCAAGGGAAGGGTGGGGATCAATGTCTGTATTCCGCTTGTAATGGGAAATCTATAAATGATCAGCAGTAGCCAGAGGGAAGGAAAATAAAGAAGGCATGAGGAGGGTGATGGTTGAGGATGAAAGGAAGGACAGACGAGCTCCCAGAGGTCACGGCTAAAGGGAGTTGTTCAGGATCGGGTCTGTCGATATCTGGCACTTGGCCTGCATTTGGGACGAGATGATGGTCATCAGCGTCCAGCAGTTATCATAGCTGTCGGGATATAATGATGATATAATGGCTAACTGGTACGATTAGCCGTAAAACCCTGCGTGCGATGAGGGCGGCCTGGTGCAGCTGCAGCACCGTTGTCTCCGTGTTGCATCTGTCACAAATGCAATCAAAGTTGATGAACTGCACCACAGCACGAGAAAAGCTCCGTCGCAAACATACTTCGATGGAGGTGGATTGAAATGCATCCAGCGGAGGCAGCAGGGTCACGGCCTCGGCGCAGACAGGGTTTATAGTTTGATGTTTCAGATCGATGCTGCGCTAGAAGGTCTGGGGCTGAGCCTAGACAGTCTGTGGTCAGTGGTTTGGCTCAAGTCATCTGTAAGTATGGACCTGTGATGGACAGCGAGGGGAGGGCGGCGAGGCGCGAGAAGACGAGGAAGAGGAGTGCTATTTGTTTTTGGGCTAGATTGAAGATGGCAGGCCCTGCGGATCTGCTGGGATTTTGCTTGCAGCATCTAGTTAATATTTCAGAGGCACTTATGGCTTATTAGAGTCCCCTTTGAGGGTGGGAGGAGTGGGTGGTAGTGTGTGTTTAGATATGTGAGTATCTGGGTGTGTGTGTGTGTCTACTGTACACCCTGCTCCCTGCTTTAATTTCTGCCTCTGCTTCTGTAAATCATGAAGAGGCAGACGAAAGAAGCGACAGACAACGCCTCATTGTTTACTGGATCGGGATCCTGAGGGTTTCTGTGGAAAACGGGTGGAAAAACACAAGCAGCAGGAAGGGGAAAAGATCTTTTCAGCCGACGGCCCCCGAGTGTCTGAGGGTACAGCCAAGTTTGATTTTCAGATATTCAAGAACAGCTGTTGCTCTTTTTACAGGCATAAACAAAATAAATCGGACGGCCGTGACGCACCCGTGGCAAATTATGTGTTTAATCTTTTACGTAATACTGTAGTGCCTAGTGAATGCTTTGTGCTGCATTCATATTGCATATTAAACTAAATGAAACAATATCCCAAGCTTGCTCTTTTGCAGACAGGTAGTTAGATGGGAGCTGATTGGACAAAAGATACAGGAGGAAGGTACCAACACGGTGTTGTAAATGTATATGACTGATCCCTAGAGTGGAATGACCAAACTGACTGCACTTTATTGCATAGTGACCGCTGGCAGGGCCAGTAAGGCCACAGAGGCATAAAAGACCTATAAATATATAAACATACAGTGCACTGCAAAAACCTCCCCGTCTAACAAAGACTTGCGCTCTCATATCTAGCCGCAGCGTCTTCCAACAGCAAATTGTTTTAGAATATTTGCCTAAACGAACACGACTGATTGATTTTAGCAATGAGAAGTTCCAAGATTTCACAATAACTGCTAAATGATGGGTGGGGATAGCGGACAGGGGGGGACAGCTCGTTGCGAGGCTGGCCCCCTCCGTGTGTGAGAATCAATACTGGCTTATCGGGTATATATCTGCGTGTGTTGTTGTATATTTGTTTTTATGTAAACCTCTTTACATAAAATGTAAAGAGGTTTTAATGCAGAAAAAGATGCTTGGAGTAATTCCGGTGAGGTGTCATCATATACCGTAATCTTCCAGAGCAGCTCCAACTCCCATTGTTTACAATTCTCTCAGCACCCAAATTTGGCATCGGCCAAAAGAAATCCGGTATAGCTCGCGCTGCACTTGGAATGGCTTTTTATTCCAAGTTATGTGTTTAGTGATTTCTCACTTTTCTGTAGCCTAATCTCACAGTTTCTGCTGTGTGTCCGCGTAGAGTTTTGCATTGTTTTGCAGCGTGTGCGCGCACTGCCCTTGGGCCTATGTTTGTCTGTACCGAGGCGCTGCCATGTGCAGGAAATGTCCCTGGTCCCGAGCAAACAGCAAAAGGTGTGAAAGGCAATTAGTTGTTTTGGCGCATGGGCGGCGTGATATATGAGAGCAGAGGAAGAGAAGACATGTCTGGACTGGTGCAGAATTACTGGCCCTTAAGGGTTTTTAGTTTCCTTAACCCTTCTCCCTCTGTTCTAGCTATTCTCTATAGGGGAAATGAGGGAGGGGGAAACTGCTGCCCTGTAATGGCTCTCTAAACACAGGGCTGGTCATGCAGACCCAGACAGACAGAAAGTTAGGGAAGTGGATGGTGTCAGACAGAAAGGCGGAGTTTGAATCAAAACTATTCCTAAAGGAATCTGGATCTGGATAGGGGCTGTCTGCTTGCATGTGTGTGTGCGTGTGCTACATGGCGCTAATGTGCATCTTCACGGGTGCAGATGTGCGCATGTGCAAGTGATTTATGTGTGTGTCTGCGCAGTGTCCTGGAATGCAATCAAGTGTGTGTTCGGGAGAGGCAGACAGTGGGCTCTCACACGTCAGGTCCTCATGCAAGTATTCATCAGAGCCTGGGGAGAGGCTGAGCGAACAGGTCAATAATCACATCTGAGGAACACTCACTCACTGACGCTAATCCACGACAGGAGAGAGGGAGAGGGGAGAGAAGGATAGAGACCCACTCCAAAATCAATTAAAACCTAATTAGGCTCTCAGCTCTTTCGCAGGCCTTTTATCCTCGGTGTTGGTGATATGGCGCTGAGTGTGTACACGCACGCATGCGTTTGTCTATATCGGCGTGCGTGCGGGCGCGTCTGCCTCTGTGTGTTTGTTGGCACATGTTTTGAGTGTGTGTTTTCCCTAAAGCATGTGTCAGTTACAGCCCTAAGCAGGCCTGCTTAGGGATGGCCGTGGCTCTCGCAGACTCACAGTTGAAGCCTGCCGTTAAAGCCGCTACGATCGCCTCTGTAATGCAGGATTACAACCAAGACATGTATAAGAGTATTGGACAACAGCTTCTTTACTTACTAGCACGAGAGCTCTCTTCAGGCCTTCTTTTGTGCAGATTGGCTCCAGCCCCAATCATCGCAAGCTTAAACTGGAGGAGCATGCAGGGAGACTGAAACATGTCTCCTCGACTGTGGCGCAGTGCACCTGTTAAACTTTGAGATTCACATTTAGGATTTACTAAATTAAGAATTATAATGATTACTCAGAGAGAATGAAACTGGCCCTGGAGCAGCAGCAGTATCATGACTTGTAGCCTAATTATGGATCAGGCTTCAGAACCTGTGCATCTTGCAGTCCCCCTAATCCAACTAAGTCACCCCTTTCCTGATGCCTCATATATCAAACTTCTTACCTTCACCTTGGCTTTAAAATATTCTCTAAAACCGCGACCTGAAAATCTTCCGGAGGCCGAATCAAACCCAAGATTCCTCTATTTCTTTTGGTTTAATTAACTCGCCTCATCCTGTACAATTTTTTTTTTTGTTGCTCAGATGTTTTCATCTGGTGATATTGCAAGCTCATTGCGGCATTTTCACACTTTGAGCCTCACCTGTACATGTACCGCTCTGACCTAGATTAATTTGGTTGGGATTATCCCACCATCAGCAGTCTTAGCTTAAATGCTCTGTATAGGAATCAATACACTGCAGGAATGCGATAGCCAAAAAAGAGGCTTAGTGACTCTATTTAATCCAGGTTTTATTCCAGGCAGGCAGTACAAAAGCAGTCTTAGTGCTGAGATTCCACAAAGAAGCACCGCCTGGAGCTGATTGGTTTGTCTCAGCTTTTCTCAGTGCATTTTATTGTTGAGAAGTGGCAGCAGAAAAAGTGTGTACCTGTTTAGGACACCGGCAAGACGCTGAGTTTAAGTGTAGCTCCAAAACCCAGAGACATCTGTGATGATTTTTCTAACATCAAACAACCCGTCACGCTAATTAGTGAGACAACAGCACCCCTGGTTTTTTTTGGTTGTTTTTTTTTTGACAGCTTTGTTACATGAACTAATTGAAGCGAGCGCGTTTGCATGTCTGTATGTTTGAAGGGTGTCGCTGCAGGGCCCCTGCAGCAGTGCAGTTAGTTATGTTGGGGGAGCACGACGTGGTGTGTGTATGTGTGTGTGTGGTAAGGAGACACTGGTAGAGAGAATCAGGATTGAATATTAACATATATCATAAAATTACAAGGAAATTATTCACAGTTGCGCAACTTTGAACGCAATAACAAAGCAAATTTTGTGGAAAATTGCAGATAGACTCGTACAGCAGCAGCAAAACAAACACATGCTTAAGAGAACACAAGAGGTAGAAAAGTGCAGCGCCCTCTCAGAATAATAAATGCTGCTCGGATAAAATGCAGCACTGAGTTAGAAAGCAGCAAAAATGATGGAGATTTCCACACCTTCTAGTATTTTCACAGCTCAAAATTAGTGCTTTTTTTAAAACCTGGTAATTCGCTGCTCCAAAACATTGACTGGCCCCATCTTTATCGTATCAACAGCGTTACGGTGTAATTTAGTGCAAGGCAGGACTGTGTTTTTACAGTACACTGTATAGTACTGGCTAGTATTTAAAGCATCTGAAGAGACCAAATTGCTTTCCTTTTCCATATAGACGCCTTTTAAATGCAACAAAGAGCGTAAAATCCATTTAAACACGCTGACAGTCATAGTTTAACTTTAAGGCAAACAAATCATTGTGCGTTTCATGGCTCATGCTGGGCTTCACTGGGCAACACTTAATCTTTTTCTTTTACTCTGTATTTCACATGGATGCATAGGCCCATATTTTATCTGGTAACGCTGTCATCTCTCGCAAACTACCGCACAAGTAGACTCTAAACATATCTGCGTGTTTTTGTCAGTGTGGGAAACTGTGATGTTATGAAATCAAAAAGGGAAAATCAAATACGAAATGCCAGGCTTTGGCCCGCCTGCAGTCGTGGTGCATCTGCAAGCCGCTTTGCAACCCAGCTTCTTCTTTCCTGCTGCATTCGACGTAATCGGCATGGCGGGCCTTGCCGCTGCCCTCCCAGCACAGAGCCATGCCGCCACATATATTACTGCAGTACTGAGCTGTGTGTATCTGTGACTCGGCGACGCTGCTTGTGTCTAATAATGTCACAGAACTGACACTCGGGGTTAATTTTGGATCAGCTGGCTGGGCTGCCTCTTTGTGTGTCTTTCTCACACATATACATAGTAGCCTGCCAGTTAAGAATTAGCTTCTAGCGTTCAGGGTCAGCTGGCTAGTCAAAGGTCAAAATGAGCTGAGAACTCAGGCACGTATAAGCTAATAAGCAAGGTGCCTTCACATTTATTTTTGCCTGATTTTACTCTCCGCTCCCCGACCCTAATGTCATCAGCTTTCATCCCCCAGCCTTCACCTTCTTATTATTATTTCACGAGCTTCTGCCTATTTTTGCGCTGCTTATTAACAAATCCATCCATTTGCCCCGATCTTCACCCCCAGATTGCAGCCGCTTGTTCAATTATGTTCCGCTCAAATGCAGTCCTCTCTTCATTTTCTCTCCCGTTATCCAAGATTCAGTAAATTGGCGAGTGTTAACCTCGAGCTGATGTCAGATGCATCTGAGTTTGTTGTCTCAAGCAAAACTGGGTCATAAGAGCTAAATTTATTGAGTACAGCTGAGGGGAAGCAGCACATTTGAGGTGGAGATGCTTTGGCGGGGCAGATATGTTTATTTGTGTCTTGATGTTGTGTTGTATTCCTAACCGCTTGTGCTGTGTGTATTCTGTCCTGAGGCTGAACTCTGATGCTAAATAGATCCACACCTGTCTGGTTTTTATTAGCTGAGCTGGTTGCATAACCCCATAACTATCTGTTTATCTCCCCTCTACCTTTCTCCTTTTATCTCTTTACCCTTCTTAATCCCTTCCTGATGCATTAACCTCTAACTAAGCTGCTAAGATCTTATATTATTTTTGAGGAATGCGTTTGAGAAAACATTTAAACATAACAGGACGTAATCTCACTTATTCCTCTTCTTCTTTTCAGATATGACTTCATAGAGATCCGTGATGGGACTTCAGACACGGCCGACGTTTTGGGGCGGCACTGCAGCAACATCGCCCCAGCGCCGATTATCTCATCTGGGCCATCCCTCCAAATCAGATTTGTCTCTGACTACGCCCATCAGGGGGCGGGCTTCTCTCTGCGCTACGAGATATTCAAAACAGGTGAGGAATCATTAACGGGAGTACGGAACGAGTGCTAATCGGCATTGGGGTCTGATCAATAATGGCACATAATCCATCATGGATACATGAAGTGTTTGTTTTTTCTTCATTTCCCTGTTTTTCTGATGACTTTTTTGGGCAGTTCAAGTAACGTTTTATAATAGAGAGCCCAAAAGCCGCAATAACTCATCCCCTCACTTTCCCGGCAGTTTACTTCAGCAGAGGTGGCCGGGCATGCAGACAAAACTTATACAGAGAGAAAATAAATATGTTCAAGTTGCCTCAAAGCATGTGAGGAATGCTGCCTTATATGAAGCCAAATCCTCTTCCTCCGGGGAAGCGAGGAAGCCTGGGCGTGGAAAGGGTTGTTGTGGGATGATGGAGAATGGAGAGGGCTCCGAGGCGTCTTGGAGTTTGACTTGAGGTCAGAGGTTTATGAGTAGAGGCAGAGGCGAGGAGATTGATGTGGACAAGTGTGTGCCGAAATGGAATTTTCTCAAAGTCGTCAAAGTGCACGGGGTGAAGTGCGCTTTGCGGGCAAGGTTGGAGTATATTTGTTTTAGTGGTGTGTTTGTGTGTGGTAGTGGGAGGAGGAAAGGTGAATTGGTCAGGTGGCCTTGGGGGGGAGCGAGAGTTATGTTCAAGTGAGTTACCAGCGTAGTGTCTCTGCAGTATTTGCAGCAGTTTAGGGAGCTCCTGTTTTTGGCTCTCAAAATGCGTCTCGATTTAAAAACACAACAGTGAAAGAGTGACGGTGATGGAAATATTCAGGAATCGCGGAAACACAAAAAGAGCAGTCATTAAGTTATCACCTCCTACCTTCGAAAAATGTCTCGAATGTGTCAAACGAGCGTGACCCACATTTGATGTTACCGAGGCCACCGGCTCAGACCCTGACAGTGTAACAGCGTAGATTGCATCTGTCTCTCACACAGATGGATCGAAGGCTGGTGGATGGGGGATGCGGTTGCCGTGCCTTTAACAAGATCCTGGTATAAATACAGGGGTATAAGAGACGGTGTCACTGTGCGAGCACATGTAGGTGTCTGCTGGCTGCGTGTGTGGGTGGTTCCACTCAGCTTGTTGTGCGAGATTCTGTCTGTCTCTATGTATGTATGTATGCATGTGGAGGCGGGAAGAAAGATGCGTATGTTTGTGTGTGTGTGTGTGTGTGTGTGTGTGTGTGTGTGTGTGTGAGAGAGAAAGAGAGTGAGGTAGAGAGAGAGAGACAAACTCGGAGGGAAAATGATTGGGGTTAAGAGAGACAAACTGACAAAGAAGGAGTGAGTCAGAGAGTGAAAATGAATTCAGGATGCGTGATTGAGGCCATGTGTTAATTACGGCATTTCCAGTGCCTGCACGCTCTCTCATCATAGCTGTTTGTCTTACCGTGGCAGGCCCGGGCCGCTAAACAACTTAAAACTTCTGACGGGTACGCCGAGATCCTGGCTGAGATGTGTTTATTTACCAGACTAGAAGCAAACCATTACTTCCACCCTCGTTAAAGGATTTCAGGTGCAGTTTTGTGTACTTCTTTTTTATTTTGGGAGATGACAGGAATATTAATGTTACTTCGGTATCTTTTAATGTAACTGTGTAAAAGTCAGTTTGTGTGTACAGGGTCGGGGGTTGTGTTTATGGGTCTGTATGTGTTTTTAAAGGGTGCGTCCTGACAGATAGAAATCTGAGCAAACAGCTGGAAGACGTGTGTGTATGTTTGTGTGTTTTCAGCTTCCTTCCCATCTTAAACAGACAGCCTGACCCCACCACGCTGTGTCTGGAAGTCTGGTTTTGTGTGTGTGTGTGTGAGAGAGAGAGAGAGAGAGAGAGATCCTGGCCTGCTTTCTCTACTATGGACTAATGATACCGTGGCTTGTTTTTGTTTTGTTCATTCAACCTTATTACATAAGCAGTGACTGTAAGTACTCCAGGGGGTTTAGAATTGGACAAGCAATCTGTTTATGCCTCTGTGTGTGTGTGTGTGTGTGTGTGTGTGTGTGTGGTTGGGGTACAGTACAATGAGAGCTAATCACTTGCAGCACGGAGGATCACAAGTCGACCTTTGACTCTACATCTATCCCAAATGGCCCTCCACCCTTCAGTTCACCTCCTAGGGAGAGCCAGGGTGAGCCCTTTCCACAAAACAACATCCTTCCATCCATCCCCCCATTCCGTTACAGACACACACACCCACACATACATACACATACAGTGCACGTACGCCTTAATCCTACTGTACAGCGAAAGTGCACACCTCCCCTCCTCCCCTTTATTGTTGTGGCCTACTTTGGTCCTACTCATGCGTGCTTAACCCTTTATACAGCCCTGACTACCACCCCACACAACGTCACGTGCTCCTGACACTGTTACCACGGCTACAAGGGGAAGACTTATGAAGGAAGCCCCCTTTTCCCTGCTCCCCAAAGCCCACCACTAGCACAGTGGGGGCAGAAAACGGTTGCAGCCAATCCTGATTTAAGATGGGGCAGGGAGCACCTTGGGGCATTGGGTCTCCACCGTGACCGCTGTTGACCGCTTCTGTGGCATCTCGGGGCGGAGGGGGGGGGGGGGCAGCAGCCTAAAGCAGGACCCCCGCCCAAGTGCCAGACACAACACTGGCCTTGCGTGTCTTTCTGATGCTATCATGCTGATTGGACGCGTCACTGATGGCTGTTACGACTGATTGCAAAATGTTTATTCCTGAAAACCCACAAGCCCATCCCAGTGCCGAAATCACACTCACGTAATTAACCGGCAAAGGTGAATTAAAGTCATGAATAAATAAACTGAGCGTAAAGAGTGTTTAAGACTGATCAGCGATGAAGAAAACGTGTCCCGGAATGAAATAACGAGGCATTATCAGCAACTGCGTGAACAGCTTTGATCACAAACAGCAGGAGGCTTTTTTTGGCATCTGCATTTTTAAATTTTTTCTTTTTTGTGCCGAAGATGGGGGGGGGGGGGAGGGGGGGAACTCGATAATGCTAATTCATTTCACATCGCATAACACAGGCATCAGCAGTAAATGTGACTTAGAGGAAGCCTTCCTCTCTAAATAAAGCCGCTTCATGCACAGTGTCTCACCGGGTCTATAAAAGTGTCAAACCACAGCATGCCAAGAATGCTTTTTTCCTTTTCTTAGGTCTTCTTGTTGTTCACAGTGGTGTTGTTGTTGTTGTTGCGGGTTTCCCACCCTAACCCTCCTGTGTAGCGTGCCCCTTCCGCTACACATTCACGCACGCATACACACACACCCCTTCCCCGGATGCCTCGGGAGAGATTTTCTTCAATGAAACCGTGAACTGATCTCAAGCGGGGGTTACATGAGAGATCTGCTTGCGACTGTATACGAGGAGCAGGATGTATGTCAGACGGAGACAGGCAGGTAGAGAGCGGAGGGCGAGGCGGTTTTGATGTGCGGCAGACGCAGAGGTGAGCCCTCAGCTAGGGTAGCGTGTCGACGCCAGGCGAGACAGAGAGTTGAAAGAGTGAATGAGCACAGACCCGGCTCGGCGCTGCTGAGAAGGGAGGGGAATGAGGGAGGGAAGGAGAGGGAAACGGGGAGTGGGAGGAGGAGAGAAAGGGGTTGCCCTGACACAACATGTGGAGCTGCTACTACATCAGGCGCTCATGTGCAAGAGTCGAGTGGTTTCTACCCAGCAACTCACCCTCTCACCCCCCCCCCCCCCCGCCCTAACCTCATCACGCTGACACACACACACTCACACTATGACCTCCCACTCCTTGCCAGAAGCCAGCTCTCACCAAATGGCAGCTCATGGAGCGATGCAAGCACCAACCAGGCGTGTGTGTGTGTGTGTGTGTTTTTAAGACATGGGGCCGAGGGGTGACAGAGGGAGGTAGTGAGCGGGGACTTGTTTTTGGCATGTTCATACACTGTGCGCTAATGAGCAGTGACGAAAAGAGAAGGTACTCATGCATACGTGAACGCCCAGACACGCATGCACGGAGCGTTGGCACGTGACGGCGCGCGAGGCGACCACCGAGTGTAAAAGACGCGGTCTGAACGCGGGGCGGTGTGTTTGGAGGCGATGGAGTCAAGCTGTGCTCAGATTGAAGATTTCAGCAGTAGGACTCCAGACTGCTGCACTGTGACCCAATAAGAAACAAGGCCAGTGTGTTACTGGGTCTCACACACACCTTCACGCACACACACCTTCACGCACACACACACACACAGAGGAGACACATACAGGAAGAACCGGCAGCAAGAAATGAACGTGCGGGCAGCACACGTGCAAAAACGCGCATTCACATGTGTGCGGTGCGGTTCATTGGCTGTGTCATTATAATCGCATTACAAACACATGCAGAATTAATGCTGCTTCACTCCTACACGGTAACTGTACGCAAACATACACAGAGAGCTGAGGTCAGTAGTTGAGGGGATAGGGAGACATCGCCTGTAAATTGCCATCATATTTCAACACGCCCACTTCTGTGTGTGTGTGTGTGTGTCTGTGTATGTGTGTGTGTGTGTGTGCGTGTAGGCAGCCAAGCAAACGATCCACGGGTGTTTTGATGTTGCAGCGTGCGTGGGAGTCGACACAAGGGGCTGAATGCAGCTTTTAACGCGTGGGGGAAGATTCATACATTTTTGTCAACATCTTCACTATGACATGAACACATTTGTGCCAGATAAATCAATAGGGAGATATGTGCATGATTACATTCACCTATATGTGTAAAGAAATGTGAGGCATTGGCGGGAAAAATAGAGAAAAAATTGAGGTGCAAAGTAAACTGGAGAATGGGGAAAACAGAGAGAGAGACTGGGTGTAGAGGGTGTAGGTCTCCTGAGTTTTTCTCCCTCTGTCTCTATGCTGATTAGGGTCAGTTCTCTGCCATTAACCAAGTGTAGACATGGGGAGGGCCAGAGCACCACAGTCGACCCCTCCAGTTTTACAGGGCTGTCTGATAATAAGGACCGGTGCCTCCGAGGAATGCTGCCGAAGGAATGTTCCGCTAACGTGTCTGTGCTCCTAAACGCCGCCTTTACGAATATGAATCTGGTTATCAAACGCGGCCCGGCAGCTCTCTGAGACGGTGCAGCGCTGCCCGATGCGGCGCCGCTTTCCCAGGTTTGAAATCCACCAGATGCTTCTCCCGTGAGCCTCTTCAACCTGACCTCCCAATCTGCTTTGCAGAGGAGTCAACGATGGGAAAATACTTCTAGAACAGGCTTGTTTTCTTATGCTAGTTGTGATTGCCGGGCGCATTTATCTTGGAATGGAAACTGTAATGAAATGTGTCTTAAATGAATTAACCTTGAGCGAGTCATTTCAGCGGGAGAGATGTGGGGGGAAAAAAGAAACAATGTCCAGTTTAAGTGCACTGTAATCCTAGAGGAAGAGCAGGGATTTGGCCTGCATATCTTAGCGGTGCTATCACATGAGGATATATGTCTTTCTGCTAAGCATAAAAATAGAAATGCATAAAGATGGACAGCTAAATGGAGCCGACTGTTTATAGCCTGCATTGTAAAGATAGAAATGTTTAAAGGGTGAGCGAACTCAGGCTCGGAAAATAACACAGTTTATGAATGAGGCTGCGTGTGTGACATTTGTGTGAAGCCCCTTCTCTATTTTGTGTGTGTGTGTGTCTATTTGCTGGACTGTCAGCTCTCTCCCACCTCATTGATGTGCCGGTCCATAAACACTCGGCCGTGACTCAGGCTCCCCAGTGGGCCGCGGAGCAGTGGCTGATGGGTAGATGATCTGAGCCACACAGCTGCTGCCGCTCAAGGTGAGCCGCCCAGGGCGCATAAATCTGCATAGCTAATGAGGAGCTGCCGCAAAGGGCCCACTTAGAACCATTACACAACTTTTGTGGTATGCGTGAGTGTGTGAGAGAAAGTGGAAGACGCACACTCGCGTCCCCGCATTCACACAGAGCGCGAATGAGAACAAAAAGGTGGAATTTTAAATGTATGCAGTGGAGCGGTGGTCAGTCCGCTCCCTCTTTAGCCCCACATTAAACCTGCTATATTCTGCAACCAAGGGCTCAACTAAGACGCACACACACACACACACACACACACACACACACACACACACACACACACACACACAC
The DNA here is from genome assembly GCA_034780415.1 of Cichlasoma orientale. Lineage (NCBI taxonomy): Eukaryota > Metazoa > Chordata > Actinopteri > Cichliformes > Cichlidae > Cichlasoma > Cichlasoma orientale. The sequence continues at coordinate 639 of JAVDPK010017418.1, read as the reverse complement.
ACACACGATGCTTCTCTGGAAGTGAAGATGTTTTGTGTTCACATCCTGAGCACACTGTCATTGTTTTTGAGCACAGGGGTGGTTGAATTGCGGGGGTTGCGCCCGGCTGACAAAAAGAGCTATAAGCCTGCTTGTGTTGCGTGATGCAACATTAGAAATGCCCAGCTGAGCATTTGCTCACTGTATATTTTCTCCTCCATCTGTAACCACGAGCCGTGCATGCTTGCGTGTCTCACCACCACAGTTCCTGTAAATTCCAGCAGGCTGTCAGTGACGAATGAGTTTGTGAAACACCTTCTGCAAGTCAGATGAGATACGGCTACGTGATCGATTGCTTGAGCTCATATCGTCTCCTAATGTGGCCTTTTTTTCTTTCTTTTTTTGCCGATTCTAAATATCCTCTTATCCTTGTGTCTGCTCAGGGTCGGAATTCTGCTTCCGCAATTTCACCAGCCCCTCTGGCATGATCGATTCCCCGGGTTTTCCAGATAAATACCCTCACAATCTGGAATGCTCCTACATGATCATCGCCCCGCCCCACATGGACATTACCCTCACGTTCCTGACCTTCGACCTTGAGAACGACCCCCTGCTGGTTGGAGAGGGCGACTGCAAGTACGACTGGCTGGACGTGTGGGA
>JAVDPK010017417.1:0-12042 GCA_034780415.1 Cichlasoma orientale | reverse complement strand
GGTATAAAAAAAACGCTTCTGCTTCAAAATGTATGAAATCTAAAGCAATTTTCTATCTATAGCTTTTTAAAAAAAAAATTAATCACTAATTGGCCCATGGGAATTTTAAATGAGGAACATCAAGGGGAAAAAAACCAACACACGGGTGTATTCTTCTAACCATGGTTAAAGGTAACTAGATTACTAATCAGCTTTCTATAAGCATGTATGTGCACAAAAAAAGGTAATATCACACACAGATATATTTGTATTGAAATTCCAAGTTGGACAGACTGTAAAAAGTGTTACAGTTAAAATGTGGATTCCATATGTAGAATGACAGCAGCCAAGTTACAATGCTCATAAATACATTGCATGATTTCAATCATTATCAGGCTTTTCAGTGTAACTGTCTTACTGAGTTAGGCACTGCACTAACAAACTGTTCTAGAAGTTTATCTCACCCTTCCTGTCAGAAACTAAAAAAAAGGGAAACCATCCAACATGAATAATAGTGACCCTCTGCTCTTCTTACAACCAGAGTGGATCCTGATACATACTGCTGCTCAGTGGAAAGCCACTGATTTGACCAATGGCAAAAGCCTCACGCTGTGGTCTGGAGGATGAAGGGGATTCAAGTCCTTCGCAGAGTTCTCCCTAATTGCATAGAAGAGCACCTGCATGAGAATAGCTGGTGACAGGTTTTGCACCAACCTTACCTTGTCAGTGCACATTTTCAGGAGTCTTCACATTAGACTTTGATTCAGACTGCGAATAAAAGATAGCTCCCATATCTGAAAAGTGATGCCAGTGTGGGGATGCCTTAAACCCGCATTCATTCTGATTGGCCAATAACTCCAGTGGCTGAAAGGAGATTTGCACAGAACGGGCGGGGGGGAAGGCCCCTGACTTCCTCAATCTACGATACTTTTCTGATAATGTTATGCCCCTAGTAATGAGCTGCTATATTAGTAATAAGTTTATGTTTCGTAACCATAGCAGAAGTGCATTCTGGGAGATAGGAAGTGGATTGGCCATGCCATCATCATCCACAGTTGTGTGAGCTAATCCCATCTACAGCTCCTCAGTTTGAAGCTATTCTTTCTCCCCCTTTGCTAAGGCATTGTCTGTAAGTATTGTTCATATACTACTTGTGTTGTTAGATTGAGTTTACTCTGTGCTTGATTGTGTTTACCATGTAAGCTACATAGCTAGACTAGTTAAGCTGTGTTATTTAGCTGTATTCTGTATCTTTGATTTATTTAATAATTCAGACATTTCATTGTAATTGTTACATTGTTGCATACATCCTTACCATGGACTTGTCATGGAATTGTAAACCGCAACCAGTGTAGCAAGTTTTGATTAATTGCATAAACTGAGTTGTCATCCACCTGGAATGAGAAGTTGCTAAAGCTAAGCTGATTCCTTCGTTAGAATGCCTGGAAAGTTTGAAGGTACCCTCAGTGCCTTTTAATGTGGAAAGTTAAGCACTGTATGTGCCTGTTCAAAAGAAACTGGAATGTGAAATGTGTCTGCAGCTTGTTATAAACTTTAAAGTCAAACACCAGTTTTTGCACTTGCCACCTACACATTGATTCTGAGCTGAAATTAAAATGATGACGGGGTGTTGAGGTCTGCAATCTGATGGACAGCAGCACCCACCAAAATACACCCAACTTGTTACAGCGATAACAGGAAATCAACTTGCTGTTAAGAAGTATTTCTGCTTTTTTAACTTGGATCTCGTTGTTGTCATTTTAAATAGATCGTTTTAGCAATCTCTACTTACCCATTCCCTGAGATATGCTCATTCATTCTAGATGTTATTTGGCTCACATAAAACAAAAGCCATTTCTGATTTCAGTTTAAACTACATCCTCTTCAAAGGCATCTTCTTGTCCAGTGCTGCACTGCTCTCAGCTTTCCTGCTACGTTTGAATAGCTCTCTGGGAATCCTGTCAGTGCACATTTGTTCTGTAACCACCTTACCTTCAATATAGGAGTTTGCATCGTCCAAGCCTAGAGGCAGTGCATCGAGTGAGAAGCTCAACCAGATTTTTACCATTCATGCGGCTGAACAATGTGAATTCGTCCCCTGGGTTTAGACTGTCACACAGTGGAGGTGACCTGGTGGATTTGCAGTGGGATGTGTGCACGTGCTTAAAACAGCACTTCCTGGCAGTGATCAAACATATCTTAAGCAACAGAAGCAGTAGAAATGTGCACTTTTGTAACTTAAGGGCACAGTGACCAAGTCTAAATCCAGTAAAGTTTTAGGTTTTAAAAAAAAAAGAAAGAAAAATTATGATTAAAAACAAAACATATAACCGCAGGCATTCAAGGCAGGTTTAAAAAAGTAATAAAAGGTCATTATTTTTCAGGGCTAAAGCCATTAAAAATACACCAAAGCATATTGGCTTGAGCCTTCTTCAGGGTGTAGAGGTACAAAGATGCAAGCAAAGCAAATATAGCTTCACTCACCACAGGTGCGCAACACTAACTACATGAAATATGTAATTTCATGTAATTAATGTTGCGCACATTCATAACAGGCTACAGAAAATGCATAGATTTCTGTAGCCTCCGGGGGCACTGGTGAGTACATTTGTTTCACTTTTAAAGGCACCTCTCAGCCCTCTGATAGGCAGTTATAAACACTTTACTAACCATAGATAATGCACGCACAAGAAATTAAGATCTGCAATAAAAGCCGATACATCTTGGTGTATTTTTAATTTCTTTAGCCCTGTAAAATAAATAAATAAAGACCTCCTGTTCTTTCATCTTACCAGTAAGGTTGTTCTTTAATGGGCTGAATAATTATTATAATTTTTTTTAGCATCTTCTATATGGTGGCAAACAGCCAACAAACGCACAAAACAATGTACTTTGCGTACACTATACACAAAACCTACCTTCAGACAAGGTTAGGTATCACGAAATGTAGCTAATGAGCTAAAACACCCACAGAGACAGTGATATGCAGCTACATGTATGTAAGGTAAACATTTTGTGACCTAACATATACAGAAGACAGAATTTGTCATTTCTGTGCTTTTATATAAAGGCAAAAGTATTGACTAACCAGCATGTTATCCTTTTTTCACTGTGTAACTGAAAAAAAAAAAAGATAATCCTTTTATTTTTTTTCCCCCCCAAAATCCCACAGGATGGAGGCAATTAAAATCACTTTTATTAAATATAAAAACAAATAACGGAATAAAAATCAGTGCACCTGCAGAGTCGAAACCACCTTAAATCCATTAGTCTTTGTCTGTGTGAAAGTGTGTGTCAGATACTTTCACTTGAAGTCAAGGCTGTTCCACTTAATCATGGTTCAAAACTAAAAGTCAGGGCAGAGAGGAGATGGTGCAAAAAGCATTTATTTTTGTAAAGTATAAAAGTTCCCAGAGGCTCCTCAGCTAGCATGTACACATCACAACATAAGATTCAAGTGTACACACACACATACACACACGCACACACACACGCATGCGCACACAATACACTGCCAAGGTCGTCACTTCATATGATTTAGACATCCCTCTTCTCTGCAGTTTGTTATTCTTTCTTTAGTCTTTCTCATGTGTACTCCAATATCTTCTGGAAGCATTAAAATTGATTTTTTGCAAATGCAATACCTGTTCCAGTCATTTCCAAACCTCCACGAAAGGGTACCTGATTCCTGGTACTTTAGTCCTTTGGGCCTGTGTGAGTCATAAACACACAAAGCCTTTGCCTAATGTGGGCTTCGTTGTTGCACACTCACCACATTAGGATCCGGGTGTTTTGCCAAATAGGGCCTCGAGGTTATTCAGATTTCAGCTCCCCTGAAATGAGAAGCTATCGGACTGAAAATTCTTTCAGATTGAAAAAGACTGCCTCTGCTTCACGAGCATATGTTTAGAATTGAAGATTTGATTGCAACATGTCTTTCTTGAATGGTCTTCAATCTTTAACAGTTCTGGAAGTTTTCATAGCGTTGTTCTTCTAATGTGCTGCTGGAGATGAATTAAAACAAGGATGTGAGGCTTCCTCTTTAATTCTGAGTATGTTCTTTTATTTATTTATAGTAAACATACAATATACATAGCATTATCTACTTGCCAAAATTTCTCCTGTTTAATTTTAAGGGAAGGATGAAAAAGGAACTTGAATCTCCATATCTTTACTGAACAACAGTCTCTGTATCCAGGCAACAGTGACAATATAATTTCCATGCAACCAAGCTGCTTCATCTTGGACATATAATGTACAGTACATGGTTTTTTGGTTATTGCATTTTAAGATACTTTCCTACTGAGTACTTTTAATTTCAAGCCATGAAATTTCTAAAAGCTCTTTGATCACATAACCCTCCATTTAGTCAGAAATAGACTTGTTGAGGAGATGAAGGCAGGCCTTTGTATGTTTCAAAAGAAGCATACAAAGCAGAACCTTTTAAAAGAACTCATCACCATATTGTCAAAATCTGCTGTGTGAAGTGTGGTGGTAGATTGAGGACCCAAATGCAGAATGCTGTAGATGGAGGTGAACATTTATTGCAGAACTGGACTCCAGGAGTCATGGGGTGTACTGGGAAAACACTGGGTACAGCACAACTAAGAGGGACAACACAACAAAGGGCAAGGGGAGGCTCAGACAATAAATGCACGCCAGGTACTGTAATTAGGGAGATTGGAAACACCAGGGAACAGCTGGGTGAGCTGAAAATCATTGGGGAAATGAGACTGGGGAAAGTAAAACTGAACACTGAACACACGGGACAAAAGCTTGGGGTGGCTGTGGCTGAGGAGGAAGGACAGGTCACCTACTGATCGGAGAGTTTGTGGTTTAATCCCTGGCTGCTCCAGTCTGCATGCTAAAGTATTCTTGGGCAAGATACTGAACCCCGAGTTGCTCCTGATGCATTCTTGTGTGTGAAAGTGAGAAAGAAAGCACTTAGATGTTAAAAGGGCTTGTATGAATAAATGGGTGAATGAGACATGCTCTACAAAGTGTTTTGACAGCTCAAGTAGAGTAGAACGCGCTGTAAGAACCAGTTTCCATTTAACAAAATAAAACAGGAAATAACTAAACAGGGGAACATCAGAGACAGAGAAGTGTGGTGTGTACTGTCAACATATAGAAAACACCGTATAAAGATTTAAAATATGTCACATTTAATCTCTGATCTCAGAGTAATAATAATGCTATTTAAAACTATGTTTCTTGCTGCCACTGTTTGTACAGAAACATATAGGCATATAAGGAATGCTATATGGGAATTCTTTATATCATATCATTACATTGTTACTTTTCTTCAAGGTCAAATAAGGTCAAACTTTCATAAAATGTCTTTTATCTTTAAAACTTTAAAACTTGTTTGCACCGGCAATGTTTAGGAAATACTACTGGTATATGGGGATTCTAAATATCACATAGTTTGAATCCAAACATCAGGTCAGATTTGACCTCTGATCTCACTTTTATATTTCATATGTGCCTTTTCTTCAAGTTGACCCCAAAATGTGTTATATCTTTAAAGAAAGTATTGTCAAGAGAAAGAGAATGAGCTGCCTAGTTAGTTAGAAATATACTGCAGTATAATATTATATAAGCTCAAGTTATTCATGAACAGTTATTGATGTGTACATCAATAGCTCTTATGTATTAGCTACTCCTACATAATTTTCAAAGTAAACATCATTCATGCTTCCCTTTTCTGATTTTTACTGTGCTACAAACTTCTTAAAGCACATTTAAAAAGAGCAAAGAAAACAAAATGAATACAAACAAAATACAATACTTAAAAGTAAATACTGCCCAGAGAGCGAGCTGCCTTGGCGGAGGTTTGTGCTCTTGGAGTGCTTCTTGTTTTGACATCTAAACTGCAGGACGGTCAGCCTAAGAGACATGAGACACATAAGGTTAGACGCAGGGCATGGCCTGGCTATGCTACTCAGCTGTGGCTGCTAGCCATCTATCTGTGATTTTTTTAGTCAAGAAAAAGGGGCTACAGGCTAAGAAGATCAGTCAAAAGCATGAGGAAGAAAATTAAACATAAGAGGCATGAAGCAGCAAAGATGGGAATAAAAAAGGTCCTGAAGTAAGAAGGTAGCAGTGAAGGCAGCCTGGTTTCAGCATGATTTCTTTGACTTCATGCAGTGTTGCTATTTTGTGTGATGCCAGAAAATGTAATATATCCTGTCAACAATGTAATTACATTATTATTTTAATCATTCGATACTGCTGAGACTTTTACTACTAAAGCCCAACAACAAAAACAATTTAACTTTCCTGAGCTTAAGGAAAAGCAATTTACAAACAGCTCATACCAATTAGGAGGAGGAATTTAGAAAAGGTGCTGAAGAAAGGTATACTAAAAATAAATAAATAAATAACTAGGTGGAGGAACAAGAAATTAAAGTGACTGCATAACAGAAATGGAAGAGAGAGAAGGAAGGATCCACACTAAAAAAATAATAATAATAAAGTAGATAAAACAGAGACCAATTGTCACAAGTCATGACCAGATATTGACAGCCCTAACTGAGTGAAGTGTTAATCGTTGACTCTTCAAGGATGCTTGCCATTCAACACAGTGTTGGTTAAGCAGATCAGATGTTGCCCTCAAAACATCTGTTGTGCAAAGAGTTACTCCATAGATAATGTATAAAAAGACATGATACTTGAATCTTGTTGGAAAGTAGAGAATAAATAGTTGTAGAAGTATAAATTCCATGATAGAACAGGTTTTGAAAACTTTATTTTGGAGAAAAGTCAGCAAAACTCTAAGCTGACAGATTTTACTATAGTCTCTAAATGACTAGTAGTAGTGTGCAAAAGTCTTGGGCCAACCCTCATTTCTTTATATTTTGCTAGGAAATGAGAAATAGGTGCAATGATTTATGTAAACATCCAAATTTACCAAAATACCAAAATACAATCTATAAGGCAAAAACAAAGTTTGTCCAATTCTAACAAACTTGAAAGTGTGATAACCAATGAACAACTGTGGACTCAAAAGTTAACAGTTTATTTACTGCTCTCAAGGCAAACAAATTATGCAACTGTCCTCCAGTAGCGCAGGAATCCTCACTCCAGTCCAGACAAGGGAATCCGTTATGTCTCTCCTTACAGCCAACCTTTCCTCTCAATCTCCACGGTACAAGAAATGCAATCAGGTGAGTGGAGCAAAGCAGCAAGAAAAAACAATGGCTAACTGTAATCCAGTCAACAATCCAGCAAAAACTAACAGCAGCACGCCAGCTTAAATAGTGGCCTTGGCAAGATCATCAGGTTAGTCTCATAACTTCCAGGTGAGTGTGTGACCAGAGGGCTGAGACCCAAACTGGGCCCTGCCCCTGAACCACCAGACAGGAGAGGAGAAAGAGAGAGAGAGAGAGACAAGAGAGAAACTGGCAGGAACACATAAGAGGACCAGAGGACCATGATAGAAAGTCAATATTTGGTATGACCACTTTTTTCTCTAGCACAATCTGAGCTCTCTTAGGCAGCTTTCTTGTAGTTTCTTTAGTCTTCAGCAATAGTTCTCCAGGCTTCTTGAAGGACCTTCAGAGCTCTTCTCTGGATGTTGGCTGACTTTTGATCCATTCTCTGGCCCTTCTTCTGTGAAACCAGCTCCCAGTTTGGAGTCGGGCGACAGACACCCTCTCTACTTTTAAGATTAGGCTTTAAAGTCTTCTTTTTGTTAAAACTTATAGTTAGGGCTGGATCAGGTGATCCTGAACAATCCCTTAGTTATGCTGCTATAGACCTAGGCTGTTGGGAGGTTCCCATGATGCACTGAGTGTTCCTTTTCATTCACCTCATTTTACTTTGTTTATACACCACTCCACGTTTAATCATTACTTATTATTAATCTCTCGCTCTCTTCCACAGCATGTCTTTTGTCCTGTTTCTCTCCCCTCAGCCCCAACCGGTTGCGGCAGATGACCGCCCCTCCCTGAGCCTGGTTCTGCTGGAGGTTTCTTCCTGTTAAAAGAGAGTTTTTCCTTCCCACTGTCGCCAAGTGCTTGCTCATAGGGATTTTTGACTGTTGGGTTTTCTCTGTAATTATAGTCTGGTCTTTACCTTACTATATCATCCACCTTGAGGCGACTGTTTGTTGTGATTAGGTGCTATATAAATAAAATGGAATTCAATTGAATTAAATTGAAAGCTTAAGGCTATGCCTCCCATTCTATTCGTAAGTCTCCTAGGAACCACAAGTAAGCCAGCAGTGTGAGAGAGAAGTGCTCTATTGGGGTGATACGATACAATGAGGTCTTTAAGATAAGATGGGACCTGATTATTCAAGGCCTTGAAGGGTTTTAAATTCAATTCTGGATCCAATTAGGGGCCAATGAAGAGAAGCCAATTTTGGAGAACTATTCTCTCTCTTTCTAGTTCCTGTCAGTACTCTAGCTGCAACATTTCGGATCAGCTGAAGGTATCCAGCCTAGAAGTAATAAATGCATGATTCATAAGTTATGGGTAAATTACAACAAAGACTGCCTTCTTGCATAATATAAAGGAATGAGAGGTGGCTTGAGACTTTTGCACAGTACTCTATTTTAAGAGCTTTCTTTCAAATTTAAGACTAGATTTGTCATGGTCCTGGGCCTGTTGCCCAGTGTTTTGAGTTTATTGTAGGTTTTGCTGTTTCAGTTTTGAGTGTTTTGTTTGTGTTTGTGGGTTTTCTTCAGGGTGCTTGCCTCCCCGTGTCAAGTCTGCATTTGTCATGTTTAGCCTGTTCATGTCTTATTTTGATAGTGTCTTTGGTCCTTGTGCTTTGTGTTTAGTTTTGCTTCCTGTTTCCATCCCAGCTGTTTCTCATTGCCATTTGCTGGTATGTATATATTGTCTTAGTTTCCCTCTGCTCTTTGTTGCGTCGTCCATTCGTGTTTTTTCCCGGAGGAATCGTAGTTTTGGAATTCTTGCTCATGATCTGCCTCAGTTTGTGTCAGTGGTTTTCAGCAATAAAGCAACTTTAAGTTTATATCTGCCAAGTCCTGCATATTGGGTCCACTCTCTGCCTGCCACACAGCCCGCCTTGACAAGATTATAGTAAAGATATAAAATATTCAAAAAGCATCTTCACCCTTAAGACAGATACTAAGGTGAAAAACTCTTAGGAGCAGAGAGAAATACTTTTAAGAGGCCTCAAGATATTTATGTCTTAAACACAGGAGAAAATTATACAAAGTGTAGTACTTCCAGAGAGCGCACACACTTTTTGAGGTATGTACTGTACAGAGTGTAAATAAACAAAACAAACAAGCAAAAAAACAAAAAAACTAGAAATTAAAGGATATTGTAAGGGTGTATTAATTGATTCAACACATCAATCAGAGTATTGGATGATCTAAATAACCGCTCACCTCCAGTAGATATACAAACAAAATTAAAAAGAAAAGAAAAACAAGGAGACTCAGAACATACAGTAGCAATGTAAAACTTTTCAGTATCTCTGTCACATAATGATGATTTGTGGTCTACACATCAAAGTGTCGTTTTCAGATGAAAAAAACTTTGAGGGGAAAAACACCCTGGATGAAGCATCGTTCGATAGATCACAAGTCATAAGCAGGGAAGAGAGACTTTTCATTCTCAGTAATAGCAAACCAAAATTTAGAGGCCATTGGTGGACATGTTAATTGTGCTAGTGTCTAATCACAGCGAAATGTAAAATGGTAAACCCTATCACAACATTCATCAAGAAGCTGCTTGGAATCAAATAAAATAGATCATATGGAAGAAACAGTATCGGCTGCCTCAGCCTCGGGCTCTCCCCTGTACCGTGGTACCCTGATGCTTGCCAAAAATGCCTCTTTCCCTGGAGCAGATCATTCAGGATCCATGTCTTATGTTTTTCTCACACATTAGGCATTACATAACAACCTCCACCCATACCATGGCATCAACACAGAAAAGAGGAGAGTTTTCAACCTTTACATCTCAAATGACTGGAAATTGGTAGAGCACTTATTGGCACATAACATTCAACGGGAGTCCCTAGAAGTAATTACAATGAGCACAATACTTTGAATTCCCTTGTACAATGTAATGCACCCACAAACATTGGGGGAAACCAACATCCTTCTTCCTCTCAGCTTAAAAGGCCACAGTAAGAGCTGGCTGTTTTCATGCCATCATTTAGTACCAGCATTTTGTGAACATAGCCTTACGGTCTAGGTTATTTAAAAGAACCTGTTTAAGGAAATGCCCCATATTTCTATTTCACTGAATGAATTTGTTTATTTAATCTGTTAAATTCTGAATTTGTCCACTATTAGAGCCTGAGCAGAGCTACAGAGACAATGTCAACCTTTCATTTCTACTTTAAACGGTTTACTCAGTTGCACCACCACCACCACCCATACCCCCAAAACCCATCAGACAAAAATCATGAAGGGAATACTGATTCAGCAAGGGAGGGCCTGAGTGTTCAGACATCAAAGCAAAGGAGAGAGAGGGAATGTGGTGGGGGATGGAGTGAAGGAGGGGAAAACAAAGGGCAAGTGAGAGTGTGCAAGAGATACAGTATCTGAGACAAACTGTAATTTCACTTGATAAATCGTGAGCAACTTGCAAAATAAAAATGGAACAGGACCGTTTTATTGTCATTGAATCTCTTAAACTGTGTATTGAATGAGGGCGTAATTGGTGCAGTTGGATGGCTCAAAGCAGTGAGTGCAGTGCCAAAGCTTTGGCTCGGTCTTGTAGTTCTTCACTGACTCGTCACCCTGCATGTTTACAGCCTAGCCCCATAAATTTCTGCTCCTGATAATGCTGTTATATAACAGAACCAAACTTAACTGAACTGAACTTGGTGAGCAGATTGCTTAGTTCCTCTTAAAGGCCTGTGGCATATAGCCCATTAATAGAGACAGATTGATCATATTTAAGATTGAAGAATTATGGTAGGACTTCTTTGAGCAGTCTTATAGGAATGAGGTCCAAGTAATTATTGAAGTTAAAGATCAGAAAGTCCAAATAAATATCAGTAGGTAGTAGCAAAAGCAGCTGAGCATAATGATACGTCTCTGAAATGAATTATTTTTTTCTCTAATAGTTAACACTTTTTATATGTGCAGAAATTCATGAAGTCCTTACTAGAGGAATACTTGGCTCAACAGAGCTCTGACTCTTTGTCAGCCTGGCTGCAGTGCGGAAAAGAAACCTGGGTTTATTTTCTTCAATCTGTGATGAATAATAAGATGTCCTAGCTTTACAGAAGGATTTTTTTTCTATCTAGAGCAACAAACTCTTTTTCCCAGCTAAATCAATATCTTCTATATTAGTTACATGCCATTTCCTCTCCAGCTTATGGGTTATCTGCTTTAAGCTGTTTGTTTGTGAGTTATACCAGGGAGTCAAGCACTTCTAATTTGAGGCTCTTTATCAGAGGAGCAACAGTATCCGGGGTTGTACACAGTAAGCATGTAACACTATTAACAAAATAATCGACTTCTGTGGGAGTAGAGTTTAGGTAGCTCTTCTCTGGTCTTAGCAATGCATTAGCATTGTGTTGGCACATGGCATTGAAGATGACAACAGGGGAGAAATTACATCCTTGAAATTAGTTACAGCACTTTTAGAAAGACAACTACTGTAATGAAATCTACTCCCCACTGCTGTGTAATCCATTATTGTAAAATTAAATTTAAAAAAAAAAGATCAAAAACTGATGGACAAACTGATCCTTTATTGGTAAAGGTTCAGTTTCTATGTCATATGTCAGAACAAGATCCAGAGTGTGATTAAAGTGGCGGGTGGACTTATTTGCATTTTGACAGAAGCCAATTGAGTCTCATAATATATTAATAATTGCAGTGTTGAAGCTACAGTGTCAAGCATCTACATGGATGTTAAAATTACCTGCTATAACTATTTTATCTGTACTGAGCTCTAAATCAGATAGAAACTCTGATTAAGGGCCAGATGAACGATAGCAATCAGCTTTAACAAATAAAACAGTTTTTGGGGTTTTCCAAGCACACAGCAAATTTCTGGAGTGAAAAATTTGGTAGTTATGCCAAAAAGAGTGAAAGTGTTAAAATTGTGGAGTTTATT
>JAVDPK010017416.1:0-13104 GCA_034780415.1 Cichlasoma orientale | reverse complement strand
ACACACACACACACACACACACACACACACACACACACACACACACACACACACACACACACACACATATATACAGTGCTTTGGAGGTTGCTATACACAGGTTAGTTTATTGACTGGTGAGAAGTTGTGTGTGATGTATACTTACAAAACTATAATGATCATATCAAGGAACAAAAAAGTACATAACTTAATCATTTAATTTAATTATTTGTTATTTCTGCTCGTCAGTCTGTATATTTTTGACTTGGTCAGTTTCTTCATCTAAAGATAATCATTTAAAACAATGTTATTAGGTTTATGTTTTTGGTGCAAAAATTAAACACTGAATTTTTAATACATTTTTTTGCATAGCGATGAAGACAGTCAGCTGAGGCGGAGCATAAACAACGGCTATAAAAAATACAAAGGATATAACACGACAACACTGAAAATCACATTTCACAAAAACCTGAAAATAATCATAAAGTTTGAACATTTCAAAAGCACGAAAAAATGCACAGCAGAAGTTTAGACATGCAAAATGAAGAAATGTTTGAGTTTTTGTACAAGCTGTAGTTCAGCAATCAGTCATTTCTTTTGTGTAGAAGTATGGCTGTGCTTCAAGTTTCCTGCAGAACATAAATGATTAATGAGCATTGTTATAGAGGGAACCACGGCATCACAACTAAGTGAAAGGGTCACAGATCAGATTGCTATGATTAGACGCCATTAGAATGAAACATTAAACTTCATTCCCTGAGAATACAGAAAAGCAGCTGCATTGAGGAAACACTGTTTGCTAATTAACAAAGCACGACTGCAATCAACAAAACTCCTGTCGAACCTTAGAGGACAAGTAGCATCTCTAAGCTACTTCTGAGGAGGGGAAACTGTGCTGAACACTTGAGATGGGCTATGACAGAACAATGAGCTAATTTACATCTTCTGTTTAGGCTCCTGTTTGTTCAGTGCTATAAAAAAGGGTGGATGTTGACCAAACCCAGTACTCCATTACTTCAGAGATAATTGCTTCTGATTTGTATCTTTTGGAGAAGAAGTCTTACTGCAGCAGGGTAATGAGTCCAAACACACCTCAAAGCTTTGAGGGACTACTCAAAGCCAAGTAGTGCTGCTTATTATGGACTTCCCTCCATATCAAACTGTGCAAAATGCTCATGCTTCATTCATGCAAGCCTAAAGGTGCTATAATGCTCATGCTTCAAAATGGTATTAAAATGGGCCTATGAACCCTGCCTTGGCTCTGCTGCTATAGGCCTGGGCTGCTTCCCATGATGCACTGAGTGTTTCTTCTTCACTCACCTCTTTTCACTCTCTCTGTGTTCATACCCCACTCTGCATTTAATCATTAGTTATTATTAATCTCTGGCTCTCTTATGGTCAATACTTTTAACAGCGTCCATGATAACATTGTGGATCTTGGTGTTGTGATCCAGCTCTGCATTAGAAGTGGCTTCGCCTTTTGGCAATTTATTTGGTTTTCTTTCCTTTTTTGCATTCTCTTCTGTGGGAGAGCAGTCTGTGTGTCAGCTTCACAGCGCTGCTGCTCCTCCATTGGTCACCTCAACAACGGTCTGCTGACTTATTTACACCTTCAGTTATTAACGTTCTCATCACCAAACACTGTGCTGTTGCAATATCCATGCCACTTGTTTGCAAGTATTTAGAAAGGACATGTGATAAAAATCGGACCTGTAAATGGTTTTATACATTAGAAGAGAACCCTAGACTTTGCTTCTAAATGCAGATGTTATGGTCGTATCTATTTCAGTTATTTCTCAAGGCCTTTCCTTCTGCCTCCAAGTTGATTGAACCAATTACACCAAAAAAACTGGTGTCTCCTGTTTTTATTGGTTTCTTCCCGTAGTATCATGCACCTCGTGTGTTTGTGCAATAAATCTTGAAAAAACACGGCAATAAAAGAAATTCACTTATCACAACAACACAAGTGTTTTCAGTGTGGTCAAGGTTAAGGACATATGAGTAGCACCATTATTGGTTAGGAGAGACTCCTGTGAGCAGTGCAGAGAAGCCCTGCAGATTAGCAGCCCATCTGTTACTTTAGCAGCTCAGTTTTTGATGCTCTTTGGTTCTTCACAAGACCTACAAAGTACTGTGCAGGTGATGAGTCAGTGACCGCCAATGATTATTAAATCGTGCACTGTGTCTAGTTTCACTGAGAACATCTCTGCTTTTCTTACTTCACTGGTTATTGCCTTCTGGCTGTACTGGTTGATTGACAGTTCTGTTGATGTCAGTCACTTTATTTGCTGTTGGATATCATAATTACCAACTCTTCCTTTTTTACTTCCCGTGTGCTTCGTGTTCTTCTCATATTTGCTTTGCAACAATATAAGTTCAAGAAAGTTTACATGATTGCCAAGTTGTCCAGCTTAAATGGCGTTTCATGTTTGTGCACTCTGTAGCTAATCAATAAACCTACTTCAGTCACAGGTTCTATGAATTGTTTTATAGATCTTTTATCTTTCTGACATGATCTCAGTGAGCTGACATTTGCCTATTGACTATGGCTCTTATTGTACCCATGTTCCTGTACTCTCTGATGGGCACGTTTCCAGTTCTGCACACTTCCTTTGACAAATGCACTGGATAAAATATTTGCAAATGTAAGTAATACTAAATAAAACAAGGAGTGTGCTACTTCATTGTGTGTCATTTTCTAGTCGTGCCATCTTTGGAGTAGAATCAATTGGGATTGACTCTTAGCAGTTTGTTTTTGGCAGTACTGAAAAAAAAATGTCGCAATCATTGAACTGAGCAGAGGCAAATATTTAAATGACAGCTTTAGTCTCACTTTCATTTTTTCTAATGCTAGGCTCTGAATCGCTTTATTAACAGTGCAGTCTCAACATCTGTTTTCATAATAGCATAGATATACATCTGTTTATCTAAAGTGTAGCCTCTATGCTTTGTGCTTTTAGGGCGTACCTGAAGATTCTTACACTAAGTCTGACTCTGTACTTTCCACCATCTCCAGTTCTGTAGGAACATCTACAGCACTAGTATTGCTGCTGCTTACAGTATCAACTTACCCTGGTGAATAAACCCAGAAGTACAACCAGGTCCGGAAAGTTTCAGACAGTAACCCAAAAATTTGTCATTTTGCCTCTTTACCCCACATAACAGGAGTGCTAGATTTGAGTTTACCAGAAAACATCTAAAAGAGGCTGCTCAAATTCAGCCAAGTAATGCAAAGCTAATCAGACAGTGCTTCACAGTGCAAATTGATAATGTCCTAAAGCACAGTGCAAATGAAACCCAAGCACAATGTGCAGATAGTAACTGATTTCAGCAGTGAAGGCAGAGCCAGTGGCAGCTTGTCTAGCAAGCCAATTTCCCATTAATTTGATATCAAAGACTGCAGTGTTACCCACATTGCACATGTGCAAACAACCAGAAAAAAGCTGCTGGCCTCTCAGTTTGGCAAGCTCAAGCCATTGTTAACGGGACATGAGTACATCCTCGACACTGCGATATGGTACAAACTCCAGTGGAATCAAAGGCAAGCAGAGTTAAGCCTGCTTCTAGAGACAATAGCCAATTGTGGCCATGAGATGGTAGTAATTTAAATCAGTTAATAGGCAATAACATGTTTATGGTGCAGAATGCTGATTGAGATGCAAGGAGAGACATTACTTTCTTTTAATTGATGTATATTTTTAGATTTCACTGGACAAGCACTGCTTGCCTTGCTTGCCCTGACAGAACACCGCTGCCCTTTTGGTTGATGTTATCTTGGACATAGTGTGCAAGTACATGCAAATGGAACAACAGTGTAGGTCACTTAATGGCAAAAAATGAAATGAGGCGGTCTGTGCAATTGTTATTTTATTTTCCAGTAGATTATACTACCCATCCATCCAGTGGAGACATGGTTACGATATTTCTTTGACTCGCAGAATATTATCCTAATATATTAAATCTTATTTGCTGAGATTGCAAATTTCATGATCACCTGAGCACAGAAATGGGAGACAAAAAAAGACTCGTGTTAATTCTTGTTTATGTCCATGCACAACACTAAATAGATCTTTGATAGATTTATTATTGGATGCTTTTTGGACTCTCCTGCTCCTGCCTTTTATTACTGTTTGTTCTAGGTTTGATTATGGTTGCTCCTTAGTATTTGAGTCTCAGTTCTTTGTGTCAGCTATTGTTACTTTCATTATTTTTCTGCTTAGGTGTCATTGGTTCTTTTCTTAGTCTTTCACTTGTGTCCTTTAGTGTCTGAATGTTAGTCTTGTCTACGCGAGTAGCAGTTACAATCTGTTTTATTTTGGTAGTCTTTTGTCTCTTGTGCTCTGCATTTAGTTTTGCTTTCCTTGTCTCATCTACATGTGATTCATTTCTGCTGTGCCC
Source organism: Cichlasoma orientale (assembly GCA_034780415.1). Taxonomy (NCBI): domain Eukaryota; kingdom Metazoa; phylum Chordata; class Actinopteri; order Cichliformes; family Cichlidae; genus Cichlasoma; species Cichlasoma orientale. The sequence continues at coordinate 8,727 of JAVDPK010017416.1, read as the reverse complement.
CCACCTGTTTCCTCTTTCATGATTAACTCTCAGTCTTCCCTTGTCCTTTTTCAAATTGTCACTCTAGCTGTGGATCCCACTCCGAGTTCCAATTACAGACATATTTGGTAAGCTGCAAATATGTCTGTAATTGCTTGCTGTCCATTTGAAGTAGGTACGGCATTATTCAGTTCTATGTTTTTATTTTCTTCCTTGTTTTTTTTAAAAAGAATTCTTCCACCCTGCCACCTTGTGGTTTTGCACTCAGCCACAATCCACTCCGGTGCTAGTTGGGGGTCATAGCTGTGGTCCGGCCGGCTTCAGAAAGCAGAGACATTATCCTGAGACTACCAAACCTGACACCTTCCTTCCTGTGGCTGTGGCTTCAAAGTTGTGCCGATAAAAGTTATGAACAGAATCACTGATTGAAGTCCAGAACTTCACCATAAGCACTGCACCTTTCACACCACAGTTATTTGAACCTTTCTAATATAAAAAGCATTAAGTTCTCATCTCATTAAGCTAATGTTTCATTTAGATATTTTTGTCTTTTCCTTCTCTCCTCTGGTCCTGGCTTAAATTGTGTTTGGGAATAATTACAGGCTATACTGAGGTAACAATTTATATAATGTGTGATCATCATTATTAGACATATGTCCTAAAATGACATAAGTGGCAGATAACTAACAGCTCCAGCTCATCAGAGGGTCTGATGGCTTCCTCCACTCCGAGGAACCAATCTAAGGTAGTCCAGCTGTTCTGGAAGCTCTAATAAGTCACGATTCACTAAGTGACCCTCCAAAGGACGAGTCACGGAAGGCTAAGTGTGTGAACGGCATGAAATTAGTTGGCTGGAGAACACTGTAGACACAAGCAGAGATCCCTCACACATTCTCATCCCTCACACTTTCTGCTTAATTTCCCCCTCTGCTGTCTTTAAACAAACGTGAACTAATTCTTAAATATGAAATGTTGTTTTATGACTTAGAAAATGAAAAACTGTTCTGCTGCAACCATATTCATGCAGGGCAGTGCTCTTTTTTTTTTTTTCTTGGAAACTTTTTTAATGTATTTCCATAAATGCTTTTCTCATCAAATTCCAATGCCAAGCGGAGGACTCATAAAAATCATCAATTTATCCCACTTTAATTTCTTAAATGGAAATAAATTATGACAGCAAGATTCATCTGATTAACTTAAATGTTTGGACTTACTACAGCAGAATACATTTAGAACCCTAAAACAAGGGGAACTAAAATGAGATGCTTTGGAAGGCAGCGGTGCTCCTCATGGACTACATCTTTTCTTGGATCTATGGTCGATTCTGTCATGTCTGAGTTGATGGCTGATAAAAGTGTCTGCCAATTTATCACCTTTCACAATGCTGGAAATCAAAACACATGTTGTAAAGCAAAAAAGTGGCTCAGCCCTCTTCATAAAGCCCAGGAGTGACAGGAAATCCATTTCTGTCGTATGCAATTACCAGCATGCTGATTCGGGGAAAACACTGCTGCTTTATATTTCATCAAGGCCATCGAAGAGCTGAGGTGGCGCTCAATACTGGCTTTCAGAGTAGCTCTCCCTCTCTCACACACACACGGCACAGAAAACTCCTATAGTTACAGGCAGGGGGAAATACTGTTTAAGGCTGAAAATGTGCCACTCAAGAGAACACAAGTTGAATTCATGTTGCAAAGAGAAGAAGAAAAAAACTATAAAAAGAAAAATTAGAAAGAAGGAAGAAAATAGAACAGCAAGAAAAAATGCGATGAAACGGCATCGAGCAGAGAAAAGAAAAGAAGAAACATAAAAGAAAACAGTGAGGAAAAAATAAAGTGGCAAAAAAAAACACAGAGGAAAGAAAAAATAAAAAGAGCCAAAGAAAAAAAATAAAACAGAAGGAAAAGAAATGTACACAAAAAGAAAACAAAAAAAGGAAAAGATGAAAGCTGAGAAGAGGATGTAAGAAGAAGAAGAAAAAAGGAACTACTAAAGGGAAGCAAAGAGAAACAAACAAGGCAAAGAGAAAGAAAAGACTACAGAAAAAAGTAAAAAAAAGACAATGAAATGAAAAGCAAATGAAAAACAAACCAAAAAAAAAAAAAAAAAAACGAAAATATGAACCAAAAGAACCTGGAAAGAAAAAAAGAGGATTAAAAGTGAAAAGCAGAGAGAAAAAAAAGACAAGCAGGAAAGGAAATGAAATAATGGGGAGCAAAAATAAAGCAAAGGAAATAAAAGCAGGAAAGGAGAGCACTAAAGAAAAAAATGAAAGAGGAAAAGGAACAAATCTGAAATCAGAGGAAAGAAGAGAAACAAAAAAGAAAAAAGAAGAGAACAGTGAAGGAAAGCAGAGCGTAGAGAAGGAAAGCTGGCAAAATGAAAAGAAAAATAAGAAGAATAAAATATAAAAAGCAGAGATCAAAGTAGAGACAAGTAGAAACAAATAGAAAGGAAGAGAATTGTGAATAAAAGAAAAAAACAGGAACATATCGAGAATATCGATGAACAAAAGTGAGGAGAAAAGATAAATCTGAGTGCAATCCTGCAACAGGGCAGCTCACTGTCTGAGCAGTGTTTAAGGGAATAATCTTATGTTTTCTATATATTCATTGTGTTTTCTTTCTTTCTTTCTTTGTTTTTAACAAAGTTTGTCGTGCAGTTAAAACATGTGCAAAGTGCAGCCTTTGTCCTGCTGAAAATCCATTTGAAAATATTTGACATAATTTTGACACTAATCATTTTTTTTATTATTTTTTTATTTACGTGAATTCGCTCTCTTTCTCTTTGCTCTCCTTTCTTTAAAGATATAACACACTTTTGCATTGACTTGAAAGAAAGTTGTAAAAGTGAGGTCAGAGGTCAGATGTGACTGTCATGGTCCGGGATAAACTTTTATTTAATTATTCTTTGTGGCCTCTGGTTTGTGTGATGTTTATATTTACTTCATGTATTCTTTAGTGTACTTATACTTCCTGTTTGCTTTGGATGAATTTGTCTCTAGTATCCGTGCTTCCTGTGTCAAGTCCTTTATAGTGAGTTCATTCGTGTGTCTGTGTTTTCCCCATTTAGTTTTCACATTTCCTGTTTTACTTTGAAAGTTAATCCTCCCTGTGCTTTGGCTTTTGCTTCCTTTGTCTCATCCCCCAGCTGTCTTCACTCCCCCTAATCACCCTTCTGTGTATTTATTGTCTGTCTCTCCTTGTCTGTTGTCCGAGTGTCTGTTTGTCTTGCCTCACTGTTTGCTGCCCCGGTGTTCTACCGCCAGCAGATTTTCCAGTTCTTTAGTTTCTGTAAGTTTTTAGTGTTTAGTGCACGTTCTGTGCAGTTTACCTTCAGCACACAAATAGTTCTCCTTCCTGCCTTTGTGTTCTGCATTAAAAAAAAACAGGTAAACAACATTTATGAAAGTTTGACCTTATTTGACCTTTAAGAAGAGGTCAGAGGTCCAAAGTAATGTGACATTTAGACATCATTCCCTATATGCTGTCAGTGCAAACAGAGACAGTAAGAAATAGTCTTAAATAACTATATTCTCACTTTGACCTTCAGATCAATCTATTGGCCTTGAAAGAGAAGTCAAAGCGAGGTCAGATGTGACGGTACTTTCTAAATGTTGACGATACACAGCACACTTGTAGGTTTCTACGTTATAACTTTCCGAGCTATCGTGCTACCAAAAACATGACCTCTTTGGAGGAAGTAACAAAAGAAGAATCTGAATAGCAGCAGATAGAAGAGAGGAAAAAGAAAGGATAGAACAAAGACAACAGAGGGAGAGAATAGCAGATGATGAGAAAGAAAAGATGATTGATGAGGAGGAGATGAGAGAAGAAGAAGAGTAATTTGTCTTGGGTGTTTCAACAAAGGAACTCAAGTTTCTTTTTTGCCTCGGTGGGATTTATTATTAATTAGCATGACACTTGAGGTTACATCCTCCTGTGTATCTTTAGATAATGAGTGTATTCACGTTTACGGAACATTTCATCTGTTGTGTTGATCATGCGCGGCCATGAAGTCTTTCAGGTCTTTTGGTGTTGCTGAGCAGCAGTGAATTCCTTCTTTTTCAGACAGCACCAGATTGTTGATGTGGCCTCTGCCAATGTTTTTGCTGGTTCTGCGATAGGTTCATTTTATTTGTTCAGTCTGATAATGATCGCCCTCGCTGGCACTGACTGCTCTTTTTGGCTTTACATTTAAAATTGTAGTGAGAACTAGGTAATACAAATACACCACTTTGAATCAAGTTGAGCTCCAACAGCCGTGAATTGTCCTCTTCAGCGCAGTTGAAGCAGTGCGGGATCATCTTGACAGAGAATGGAACAAAACATAGCCAACATTCAAAGAAGAGGTTTACAATGTCCATCAAGAAGTCTGTAGAACTATTCCTGAAGTCTGCATATTGACTCATTGCTGAGGAAATAACGCACCCTCAGAGAGTTCACGCTGTGTTGGAGAATAGAGGCGGTCATACCAAACACAGCGTTTGAGAGGTGAAAACTCTGACTCTGATTTCAAACTCTGATTGAAAGTCCGCTGAATTGCTGCACCTATTTCACATTTTCCTAACAAAAATTTAAAGAAATGAGGGTTGGCTCAAGACTTTTGCACAGTCCTGTGTGTCAGTGATGTACCAGTCAGAAGACAAATGACAACGTCAAGAGATGCTCATACAAGCGTGCAGCTTCCCTCAGCTTCACACCGAGCTTTAGCTCACCAGCTTTCCTATTGTGACTTACAGCACTCAGACTGTGGCTTCTATTACAGGTTCATTAGCGGCTGGTCAACAAAATTAGAGACAAGCGGGTGAACACAGTGGAGTGTTTAGAGTCAGCTTTTATTGCTGGTGGAGGCCAAAAATAGAGCCAAATTGCATCAGCATTCTTTGGATGGAGGTACTAATCAAAATGATGATGCTCTGTGTGTGATGCATACTAACTTACAAGGTCATAACAGTGCATTAAAACATACTGACTGCTGCATGTTTAAATTATCTACAAGCATTTGCGCTGTGTGCCTGCTGCCTGCACCGGTGGTAAATACGTCCTCTTGGGTTAGAATTTAGCAAGAGCGCTGTAGAGGACACATCCAGCAGCTAATCTGATCCACTGGTAATATTTCTTTGCCATTGTGTTTACATGTAAACTCTCTCTACTCTACATGTGCGTATCTGAATGACCGAGTTTGGTGTTACTATTACTAGCACACCCCAGTGCTTAGCAGTCCATACTGCAAAGCAATGAGGATGGGGTGATAATCTTACACATATCCTTTTTAAATATACAGGCTGCAGTCTGTTGTTTGTGCATCATTAGGCATGAAAACATTTTAGTGTGCATCACTCCATTAAACTTTAATGAAGCTTGTGTATGTTTAGAAATGCATAACTAGCTTGTGGGAATTTACTATGTCTTCATTTAGAGTTTTAATGATAAAGACTCATTGATACCACAGGGTGATGCTCGCCTGCAGCCACTCCCGATGAATCTTTTAAGTGTTGAAATCTCCTCTAAGCACTCCCGAAAGCATTCTTTTAGCACCCTGTGCCACCTGTCCAACCTGCTAATATACTCTCATATTGTCACAGTTATTTTGAGCTCAGACATATTCCACAACTTCCCAGATTCCATTTATTTTATTTATTTCTTTAACCAGAAACGACTTCCTATGGCTGCAGGGGCCATTAAGCTCTGCTGTTGTGATTGCTGTTTGTGTAGATTGCCTCTAGCCTGCTGTAATGCATCTCTGTATCATCTCGAAGACAGACTATAAAGATCTGTTTTGTTCATGATTCACTGTCCTCTGCTAATCTCTGTGTTCGCAACACTGCGATTTTGGGAGCAAACCCCACTACCTCTGCAGATAAAGCAGATTTACTTATATATTTTTTTTCTTGTGTTGTCACAGCAGGGATCGGCTGGGACGGCTATTTTATTTTCTGGAGGCTACTTGTCTGCCATGATTGTTTAATGTTTTTCATAATGCTACCGAGATCGGGACAGCCCTGCCTCAGTCTGTAGGATGTAAGCGTGGTGTATCGGTGTGAGAAGTAGCAAACTGTCTTTTGGTTATATAACCTCATTTGCACTGTAAAGTATTGCTTAAATTTGCCGAATGCAACTTTTGCATTTTCCTGTATTAACTCTCCGGGGTCTGGGATACAATTGGCCATTTTGATTTTATTTTTATACTTCACCTTACATATGGTAATTTTTTCATCATAACCTGTCATGTGATTTTTTTTCCATTTTGATAAACTGTATTAAATAAACATGGGACCTAAAATCACACCAAAAACATGAACTCAGAGTAGAAAACAATGTAGATTTTTATTTTTACTGTGAACACCACAAACATGTTTAATCAACCATTTTTATAACTTAAAATACAAATAGAAGTTGTAATTTTCAAAAACATATGTACAAATTTAGTCAACAACTATATACATTTATTTAAATTAAAATGCAGCCGAGGCCTCAGGCATTTACAGAACAATCAGGTGTCACAATAAGATGCCACACAGTTCCTGTCCACCACAGACAGAGGGCGCCATCACAGGCCTGACACTTCCAGGTGTGTTCCTGCTCCTGTTGTACACCTGGAGACAGCGTTTACATTTGAGTCTGCCTCTGGTGGCTTTTTGGCCACATCTGTCTTGTCCATGAGTACACAACACACACGACACACTAACTATACACTCCAAACACACCAAAATCTCACAAATTTCTCAACTTGCTCACTGTCTCTTTCACTGTTGCCATGCGTTGCCATATAATTTTCTGATTGGTTGATGGGGTGTATTTTTCCACCAATAGGAAAGGGCTGCAAAAATATTTGAAGTCTACCTTGAGCTGTCTTTTTTGAGATGCAACCATAACACTAGCTTGCTTGCTAACATGGGATAACTTATTGTACATGGCGATATACTGTCTTGAATGGTTAAGGTTAGCTAATCCATCCAGACTCCTTTGGGTGATTTGTTACCTTTGAAGTTAATTTTCAGATTACTTTGTCAGCCAGGTTTATGAGCCACATGGTAAATGGAATTGTTCTTATATAGTGCTTTTCTACTCTAGCTGAGCACTCACAGTGCTTTATACAACACATTTGCATTTACTTATTCATACACATTCATACAAGCACTGTTTTCTATTTCAAAGTGCTATCTATCCAACATTCACACACATTCATACGCTACTTGCAACGGAGAGCAACTTGGGGTTCAGTATCTTGCCCAAGGATACTTTGGCACACAGGCCAGAGGAACCAGGAATCAAACCGCCAACTTTCCGATTACTAGATGACCTGCTGACTCACCCCTCCTAACATGGCAGTGTAGGTTCTCAGTCATCCAGGTCATAGTCTCTGGAGCTTGAAAATGGTCTTTTCAAGCTCCAGAGACTTTATGAACCACATACAGTATGAGCCAGATATGTGCACTGTAGCCATGTTACAGCTAGCTACTGTTGCTTTTATGCTTTAAATGTTCTTGCTATTAAAAACAGTGGGGATGCTAGTTGGTTAGCTTGCCAAATTATTTCACCAGCTAATGCAATCATTATTGTTATGTACAGTATAGAGGATGAGAAATGAAAAACACAAGCAACACTTAGACCTCCCCTTGTGTGTGTGTGTGTGTGTGTGTGTGTGTGCGTGTGCCACCACCTTTACTTTTCTACGTACACACTTTAAGGTTGGGATCTGGACAAAGATTTCTTTTCTTTTTTATTTGAGCTATTTTTGTGGACTGGTTAGATAAATGTATTTATCACTGACCATCAGCTGGTACTATGCAAATTCCCTGAATGATGGTGACACCACTGGGAAAATGTACAAGAATGAAATGGATAAAATGAAAGATTATTAAACATGCAAAAGTTGTTAGTCTGCAGTGCAGTGGTGCAAGCACAAGCAGTGACACCGTGATCTAACTACATGTACTGTGTGTGTGTGTGTGTGTGAGAGAGAGAGAGAGAGAGAGAGAGAGAGAAAGAGAGAGCGAAACTAGTAATACTTGGGGATTTCACCATCCTGCAGTGATAGCTCTTGCAGGGAGAGCCAGGATAATAGCATTGCTAAGTGAGATTGTGTTCGTGTTAGTGTGACCATGGATCAGGTCCAGGGCAAGGAGGAGCTGGAATATTTGGCTAGAGCACAGGGTGAAATCAAAAAACGCCACCATGGCTACGTGTATGGAGATTTGTATTTTGTGAAATAAAATTTGCCTGCAGGAGATGAAACAAAGTAGAACAAGTGCATGCGTGTCTGCATAAACTCTCTTGTCTTCGTATTTTAATGTAGAAGTAGCGGTGCTTTCAATGGTATTAAATGGAAACTCTGCCTACTTTAATAATTAACAAGCTCTATCTTTCCCCACTTTTGTTAAATGTACAAAAATGAAAACTTTATGAGCATTTCATGCATGAGAACCTTGCTAATAATAAATAACTTAAATCATGTTGCCTGCTGTTGCACTTTTATCTGAGTGAATCATTGGAATTTTAGCATTAAGAGTAAAGTATGGTTCACTCTTGTCATCTCTTTTCTTCTAATGTGTTCCACTCTAATGACTCCAGTTTATTTTTTTTAGTGGGCTGGGGTAGGGGTGTGTCAGAGTGGAAAACTAGGTTGTTGTACACACAATTTGCACATTTTGTATTGTGTGCAAAATGTAAAAACAGTGTGTTAATATGTTTGATAAAAATGAGAAAAGTGTGCACTAGATTTTTTTTCCAGTTGTTTTCCTTG
>JAVDPK010017415.1:0-13107 GCA_034780415.1 Cichlasoma orientale | reverse complement strand
TGTGTGTGTGTGTGTGTGTGTGTGTGTGTGTGTGTGTGTGTGTGTGTGTGTGTGTTTTAGACCAAATCTAAGGTTTATACCACAGCTAAATAAACAGTGGTTATTTTGGTATGGACCAAAATCATTATATATTTCTGTAATGGTTAATCCATCAGTATTTGATAGCTCTTTAATCAAATGATATTTTTAATACTAAAATATACTTATGCAGGAATTTTCACATTTACTGTTTATAAAAAAAAAAACATGCTGAAAAAACCAGCAAAGTCACAAGCTGCAATTAGTGTACATGATGGTGACAATAAACTGAGAATGATGGGAACTGAGAGTATGGATGCAAATGGATGGCAGCATTGATATCCTGCCTCTTGTGAATACAGCTTATGTGCATCAGCAGTCACATCTGCAGACTCTGAATACAGCTAGATTTTAGTTGAAAGGCGTAGCTGAATGTCTGGCTTTTCCGCTGTTTAGGTCCCTTGTTTCAGCCTAATAAAGAATCAGGACCTATTTTACAAGGGCCTGGTTGTTTATTATGTGGTTTGACACATGGTACCTTTCAGGGGGAGAGAAATTATACGTAACACTTTATTAAATACCCCGTATAAAAGTTAATATACTGAAGCCTTTCAAGCTTTTTCTAATGCCCTGTTTATGACATGAAATATTAAACATTTAAAGTTTGCAATTTCAAAATGTCATATTTTAACCCTAATGCTTTTTAATTTTAACAGTCTCCAGCATATGCTCTCCATATACATTTCAAAAAAATCCATTTGTAATTAGGTTCCTGTGCTAGAATTCCCTTTTTGTTCTCCATTTACGGTGGCTTCTGCATTGGCTTCATCCTGTACCACCAATGAAACCAACCACAGAGGTGAAAGCAATCATCTGAAAAGCACTCAGTGAGGCCAGAAACTTGATCATGTTTCAGCTCGGACACATTCATTACAAATGCAGCATAAGTCTTCATTAATGAGCTGGAAAATGGCAAGTAATCAAATCTCTGCAACATATGGAAAGAGGAGCTAAGGTAGGACAGTTAAGATGAGTACAGGACAAGAGGCGGATGGTTGGGGGTTTTTGAGAGAAGTTGACTGGTTTAAGGCCTTGAAGCTTCTTCTTTGTATTAAATATAACCTCAAATTAGCACAGTGTAATTCCTTTTCATGCATTAGAGATGTGTGCCACTGGACAAGCAACAATAGGCCTGTTGAATAACTTTTAGAATCCCTGGAGCAGTGCTCCTAGCATTTATTGAATACAGTGCACTTATCCAGATGATTGCCTTTGTCCTACTCTTTTGTATGAGTGTGATATTTAGAGCAGTACGGCCTAAAAATCTAAATCTGCTGTCAACACAAGAATGCCACAACTTTATCAAATGTAGCCAATAGAGCAGTATCTAATTTAAGTCCAGTTGTTCTATGAGGAGAGCTAATCAGTGACAGGTTTTAATACTATGTTAACAGAGCGGCATCAAGTTCTGTGTGCTTGAAATTGTGAGCTGATGGGTTTTTTTGTTGTCCTTGAGATTTTTTTACAATTGTGTTGTGTGAAATATAATGACACCTATTAAAACAGGATTTTTGAATAAAATAATGCCCGATATGTCGGATTCTGTCGGCAGCTCTTCACAAATCTAACTACACGTTGTCCAAACTGCAACAAATGTGCAACCTGCTTCGCTTTGTTGCCATGTGCTTTGTAAAGTAACATGAAAATCAATTTAAACGGTGTGTATTGACTTGCAGAAGGATGTTTCTTCTGTGAGTCACAGTGTAATGAGTAATGGGCTGTAATTGTGTCTAGCTTCCTGGTAATGCTAACAAACTAGCCAGTGTTCTCACCGTTTATCCAGCTGGCATTTCCTCATTTTCACTAATGTCATTTGGTGCTCAGCTGTTGGTTCTCAAGTTTGTCTTTTAGTTGATGTAAGCTTTCACTTGCATTTATTTATTTATTTATTGTTAAAATACAGTCTGTCCAGTAACTTGGATCACTTTGAGATTTTTTGGGGGGTAAGTATGATGGGTTTGCTAAGACCTCAGCGACACATGCCTAGAGACTGGTAGGCAACCCCCTGACAACCTCTGGTTGCAAGGGGAAAATGTGTATTCCCCAATCAGCTGGCAGGTGGTTGGTGGCTGTTGCATTACTTGCAAAGAGGTGCTACTCCAAAAAAAACCCCTTGTTGCTAGCAGATTTCTGTGGTCACTTGTAGTTTGTATGGAAGACGCTAACTTGTCTGCAAACACTTGGCAACTACTCACCGAGCTATGGTGAAAGTTGAAAAAGTGCAATGCAAACATTCAGAGTAAAAATGGTGCCTTAATGTTGCAACTGGTACACTATTACTTTGAAGGTGAACATGCGCCATAAAAAAGTTATGCAAAAGTTATAGTTGCCAATATGATAAGCATAAAAACGCAATTCCATTAAAAAAAGGTACAAAAAAATGCATGCTGTTAATTATGGGTTTTGACAGGTCAGACTTAGAATTGGAAATCAAGGAATGAAAGTTGGGGGTTTTTTTAGTGGTATGAGCTTCGTATTGCATTCCTGTTTGATCTTCAGCATCAAAATCCTGAAGGGTATTTATAAAAATACAGTTTGCACTTTTACACTTTCGATACTGTACTTGTTGCACACAAACTCAGCATGAATCAGTCGGGGAGTTTTTACGTGGGGGTCGGAAATTGATACGAATAATTAAATATTCCCTTTTCTTTGAGAAAATCTTCTGCATATATTTGTTGTTAAAAAATAAATTGGTGTGCAGCTCCCAGCTGTGTTGCTGTCCATGTCTGCTCAGAAAAATCACAGCAGGCGATTCCGCCGACATCATGGTACTAATTTATGGCATGGCTTATGCTAATGCATTGTTTAAAGGGGGCATCTTTTTCTACAAAAAAAGAAGGAATTTGTGTCACATTTCAGGCTAATTAAGCTATTTTGTTAGGTTTAGAAATATGTTCCATAAAGAATCATCAGCAGGTATTAAAACTGTTATTTTCTTAATGCCACAGTCAGAAGGTATGACCATTGTAGCCCCCAGTAATCACGTCTGTGGGGAAGACGTTAGTATGCAGAACATGAGACGACTCGATGCATTTTTATGCAGTGAAGCACATTAGCCAACCTTTGCCTTCCCCTTTGAGACTCTTGATATCCCTGTTTTGATTGTTAAATTCATGTCAGTGTCTTTTCTTTCCTTTTTCATACAGATGAGACCGTTTTTCTCTCAGTGAGATTCAGCTTTTTCTTTGGTTTAAGCTACACAGGAAGCTGAAAACCCTTAAGGCGCCACTGCCTCCTACATTAGACACTTGTGGGTGTATCAACTCTTTCTCAATCGAAATTAGATGTATTCCTGTTGGTGTTGCCTAAGAATCTCGAGTTATTTCTTTGCAGTTGTTAATCCTCTTATATATTACTGTTTTAACATTTTTAGGTTGATGAAATATTGCATAAATTTCAGAGGGTACATTTAGGTGCATTGGAACAAAGAGACATTCCAGCATTGATCAGTAATATGTCAGCTGATGAGTAGTGTTTTTTCCCATTAAATTCTCTTTCTTCTCTTTTTTTTTTCTTTTAGTAGTCCATAAATGTCAAGATCAAAGTTTTTTTTTTAAGAAATAATTATCCTTCTCTCTGTCACTACAGTCATTGTTACTAATAACACAGTCTGCCTGGGAACTTGGTGGCACTTATATTGTGGCTAAAACAAACATCCTCAATGTAGCTTCTGCTGTTAGTGAGAATGGAGTATTACTGCATGTGAAGTACAATTATAAAGTAGGTGCAATTAAATTAGAATTTCATCACACACTCACATAATTACCTTTTTTATAGGTTACCCAAAAGAGGAAAGGAATTACTTTTGTCCTACTTTTAGTTTCCCTACAAGAATCATCTCATAATTCTTAGCTGAACGTGTCTATAAATGTTCCACTTGATGAGAAAGTGGAACTAGGAGCTAATACACTGAAGTGAATGTCAATCAAGCTCGAACACTGACCAATATTCAGAGTAATTTTCCACAAACTTTGCGGGTGCGATGATTGTGTTTTCCCGACACACTCCCATAAATGTGCCCCCCACCCCCCACACACATCATTCGCAATCCCATTATTTCATGTGCAACAATTCACTGCTTCTTATAGCAAATTAAATGGAATGGCTGCAATGTCAGATATTGCACTGTAACGGCTCCACAGTTGGGCTGCTGCATTATCGCTGTGGTCACTTGTTTTCCTCTTTTTTCTTTTTTGCGGAACAGTTAAGCATTTTAATGATGTGCTCATCATAGATCGCATCACAGGAGTGGTTATCATGAGGTATCGCAAAGGAGAGTTGTTTCCCATTTTATTTTGTGCATTGACTTTTTTTTTTTTTTTAGCAGGGAAAGATTGTAACATGAAAGCACAGCCCCTTTGACTGATTGTACCAATACAAAGGTGCTCTCAGTTCTGGCCTGTCGATACGACGTGCTCGGCTGAAAGATAAGTTCCCTCATGATGGAGCCGCGTGCTCTGTGCTGCTCTGCTCGCTGGGCGGTGAGGCTGTTTCAGGACAGAGTCGGTGAGTAATACCACGTGCTGCCTCTCATTGCAGCCGATTACTTATCTATTGATTGAAGCCAGCGTTGTGCAGATGGATGCCTTTGGAGTGTGACAAGTGCTTTACCAATCCCGGAACCTAATTCTCCTTAGCGTCACTCTCTGTCCATGTTAAATAATGTCCCGTCTCTAAGTCACCGGGATTCACTCGCGGTCAGTTGCAGCAATGGCAAAGGGATCCATCTTGATTGGTTGTCTTCAAGCCAAAAGATCTGTGGACGCAATTACACGCAGCCACTCCTTGCAGCAGCTGCTGAGATGTAGTAAATGGCATTAAGGACTGTGAAAATCCTTTAAATACACTTTCCTCCTCCTCTTCCTGCTTGACGGTTAGAAAGCAACAAATTCCCAGCGATCATTGAAAGCAGCCTGAGAATAGCAGAACCCTGTTTCTGCTGCTTATCACTTTCACTTAAGCTGCTCTGGAGATTCAGTCACGTGCACTCAGATGTGGTACACACAGCTCCCCTAACACCTCAAAACACAGTGCCAGCCTTTTTATTGTTCTCACTGAGCATGGGATAAACAACAGTGCAGCGCAGCATCCGGTTCCTTGTCCTGCTGAGGGCTTCTTTCACTGGAAAATATACCTGAAGACAAAGATTGCCTTCCTCACTGATGTACTCCTGCATTTGGAAATTTGAGGTAATGTTTTCTTTGCCTCCTCCTGTCAGGTTCTGGCACAGGTCCATGGTAGCCTTAGGCCAGCCAAGTCAATCAGTTGTATAATCTCAAAATGTTAAGGGTGACCCAGCCAGATGAATATTTAAGATGAGTCATAATTCATCTGACATATCAGACTAGTTGCTATTTCAGGATTTAAGGCAGACTGCAGTGCACAGGCAGTCCAAACACTGTATTTATAAACTTAAGCCATATCTTATGGCTGCAGAGTTTGCACCAGCGTAGCTTTAATTGAGTTTATTTTGAGGGTGGAAAAAAATAGCTGGATTTCAAACAGAGTCACTACTGGACACCCTGCTCTTTATGTCATACAGCTCTAAATTGGCATTTACTCCCCTCCCTCGTGCGCTTTACATAGACACTTTACTCACAGTAGGCAGGTGGGGGGAAAAAAAGCCAGGTGTCATAGCAGAAGCTGACTTCCTATCATTGTCAAAGAATAAAGTGGATTTTTTTTTTTTAGCCTTGAAAAATGTCCATAAAAGGACATCTAGAGTAACAACGGGGGTGTTTTTCCAGCTGTAATGTTAATCTCTCTGTCAGCAGAGCAGCAGCCAAACACCTTATTCTTAAGTCTGCAGCTTCTGTCACGGCTTAATGTGTTTTCGGTGCACTAATGTTTATAATTTGACAACTGACAAAGAAATGTTTTGATTAATTGGAGGTGCTGGTACTTTTTTCTTTTTTGCCATTTGGCCAAAAAATAAAATAGAAATGTGGCTTTACACTGTGTATATGTTGTCTTTCAAAAACACGTCTTCACTTGCCCAAAATCCGGTGGACAGACTGTTGTTGCATTTGCTGAAGGGCCGATAATGCTTCTTTTTTTGTTTTGTTTTTAACATGTGATTATTTCACAATGAAGATGTCAAATCTGTTACTGTGTTTAAAAAAAAAAAAGAGAGAGAGATAGAGAGTGTACGGTCCCCTTTTCTTTTTTCGTGAACTGGCTTTGAGCTGTTAGCCCTTCTTATTAAATCTTCTAAATCAACCATTATTAATTTGCAAACAAATCTTAGAGGGATTCAAAGAAGGAGGATATTTTTTTTTAATCAAACATCAAAGCGGCTCATTTTCATAGAGCAGCCCTTTGGCGTAGAAACCACAATAGGATTTCAGTGTTGGTTCAGGATGTTATTGCTTTCTTGTCTGGTTTTTTATTTTTAGTAAGATTACATTTTCTTTCAAACTCTCACAGTTTTTTTTTCTTTCACTTGAGGGTGTTTTCCATTTGCACTTCCCCAAAGTGCCGGAAAAAACACCCTCTGTGAGTGACTGGTCTTTACTTAAATACAAGCCTGACAATAGCCGGACACCGTAGACTGTCTATGAAAGAATACAGTGATAACTGAATATCCCGCTGAACTGGACCATTTGCCATCTCAACTCTCTCATTTACCATAGATTCGCCTTGATGATTTCCTGCTGAAAATCAATGATTCACTCACTTTCAGAATAGCAGCTCCTCTGAGGGTGTTGGCTAGGTTCTCCCAGTGGCAATGATTTCAATCAAGAGGCATGCGAATTCTCCTGCCTTTCACAATAGAATAGAACAGTCTCTAATAAATTGGACAAATAAGTCATTTCTCTGTGGAAGATGGCTTTAAATTGATTCATGTTGCAACCTCTCAGCACCACACATGCGTTCTTAGACACACGCCCCAAGCGCGCAGATGCGCGAACGCCATACGTGCGCACACATTTACTCGCTGCCGGTGAAGCTGCGTTTCTGTCGGCAACATTTTTGCTTCGTGGTTACAGTCGGGCTCCGAGCATTAGAGTAACGTAGTGCAATACTAAAGGCTATCCCCCGCATACATACAGGCACTTAACAATGTTGACCTTTAACAAGTGCAGGCCTGCATTTTGCAATACTTGCAGCTCATAGCGTCAGAGGGAGGAGAAGGAAAGGAGGGAGAGCAACCTTCAGAGATTGTAGGAGAAGGTGGGCCATGCAAAAGCTGCTGTAAATCTGCCAGCAATGCCGGAATGGTTTTCTATAATGGTGCACTGTTTTTCTAAATTATTCATGCCAGTAGAAAGGTAATCACATTATTTTTGCACCAATTGTTCTAGTTTTGATTATATCGTATAAGTTCACTCTAAAGTAATAAGTCATTATCGACACATACCGCCACACGTGTGCCGGCCAGACCGCCGACTGCCGTTGCGCTGTGTTAAAATGTTCATTATCATTTGATTTCTTCTCTCTGAACCGAGCGCTCCGTGACCCAACGTCATTTCAAACATGCCAGTCTCCTCAAATCACTTTTGTTATAAAACAATGGGAGTAGGGCCGAGATTCAGATGAAACATGTGTTCCGGCATGTTTTTCTAAGGGGATGATTTGTTCTCTTAATTTGCAGCTAAGGGATGCCATGTAGTGGTGTTTTAATCCTCCGCAAAGTGCCAGCAGTTTTAATCCGATATTACCATTCAAATTAGAACGCGTTATCCCGCACAACTAATCTTCAGTCGTTACCAACATGTCTTGCGTGTGTGTTGACTAACCAAAGCTGTGTGATGGGACTTGAGTGGACTGTTGCTTTCTCTCTCTCTCTCTCTCTCTCTCTCTCTCTCTCTCTCTCTCTCTCTCTCTGCCGAGATGACGTAAATCTTACGCTACGACTTGCAAAGACGTGTGAATGAGGACGAGGATTAAAACTGCTTGTGGTCCTGGACTATTAAAGGCACTGGCTATAAGAAACAAAGGGAACTCTATATCATACTTTGTTATAGGCAAAATGACTCCATAACTCTAATTTCCACCAATAAGGTCACACAACCTTAACACTGGTTCTGAGCCTGTAGTCATATGCTGTGAAGAAATCTCGTTGCAGGGCCCTGGTTTTTTTTTTTTTTTTTTTTTTTTATTAATGGAGGACTTGCTGCTCCTAGCCAGGTGGAAGCGGAGCAGTAATAAATGTGGCCCAATATATCATCCGCAGCACATTACAGGGAAGCTGGGGGTGATTATTCATGCCGGCAGGGGCATGAACAGACCTTTCAGGGGTTCATGGGCTCAAACTTTGAAAAGGGCGTCTCCCTCATCTTTCTCAACAGGGTAGGTAGAGTCTCCCCACGTCTGTAATATTGTTGTATCTGGTAGATCGTATTTGGATAATGGCAAATGTCTTGTGATTTTTCTCCTTTTTTTAGCTGATTACTTGATGAGTCTGGATTGGCTTTCACACGTATTTATCAGGGCCCTTTGTTTGTTTTTCATCCACTTACAATAATCATCATTGAATTCTTTAACCTTAATCATCAGTGTCAAATAAAGCAGTGTGCAATTTGCAATGTTCAGGCTGCATTGTTAACTCTTTGGACTGCAATTGTACAAACCATTCTATTAAGTCTCACTGAATCCTAAATCCTAGAATTAGCTCCTCAGACGGGTGTAATCAAGACTTCAATTACCACACTTGCAGCGAATCAACTTTTTTCCCCCATCAGCCACATTCTTGGTCTCAATTAAGACCCGACAGTTCTCCACTCGTTTAGCGAGGGGCCGGGGAGATGATGGTGTTGCGAGCAGCGGGACGCAGGGTTGAAGGTAGTTGGAGCGTTATGTTTGGAGCAGCCTGTGTTTACTATCTTTTTGTGGCTATCGGAGCACACACAGAGACAGATGAGGCACAACAGCTGGCTCTAATGCGTGTTGGGTAGGATCAGCCCAGCCCAGTCAGAGCACATCAGTAGACCCATACGTTAGGTGACAGGGAGAGCACTAAACTGTGCTCGTCTAGCAGGTGCCACGGGCCCGGCCCCAGCACGGGTGATAGGAAAATAGGCAATCTGTCTTTCCACTGCAGAGGTATGGGGGTCATTTAGGTGGTGGTGGCGGGGGCTGTTGGGTTGCCACCGGACATCAGAACTCTGATTCTTCACAAGAGAGAACAAAATATCATTTTAATGCCAGACATTTATATCCTTGACTAGCAGCACTTTCCTCAAATCACTGCAGGTGGTCGCTGAGTTGATGATCGGCCTCCGGTGTCTGGCTGATTTTGACATTATTGATCAGCCGTGTTATGAGACTGATTCGCGCTGCCGTGCTGATTAACTGCTCATTTACTTAAACCTGTCTCTGATATAATTAATAATTCTTTCCGCAAACATTGTTATAAATATTAAAATTTGTGCACTAATATACAACTCTTTGCAAACGTAGCTGAATTGATGCTGACGTACATTTAAATATTTCGATACTATAAAGTTAATACCTTTGAGCAACAGAATACTAACACCAAGCTGTCTTACAGTATAATGCTGCAGTGTTTCTTATTCAGATTTACCATACTGGCGCTGTTGCCCGAGTCTGTCTGTGTAACTCGTTAGAGCAATATCATGTTGCATTAAGTACCTCCTTTAGCACACAGTCAACATTTATAATAAAACACTATAGAATCCAAAGAGGTGATTTATAGAGTTATGGAAGCGCAAGGACTCCCAGGACTGCTGATTTGCACGTGAAAATCAATAATTTATTAGTGCTGTTGTGGTTATTCAGTCATGTTGTGTTTGGACTTTGATTGTTGTGCGTGTGTAATGTGGTTTCAATTGTTTGTATTCCTTTATCTGGCGAGGCCACTATGGCCGAGACTCCTGTACTGAATAATAACATCAGCCCAGTTTTTTATGTTCAGTGTGGTTTTTAAAATGTTTTTAAAAGGTAAGATTAGAGGAATTCACCACAAAGGCTGAGATCCCGTCAAGGTCCAAGGAAAAAACAAAAAAATTAATAACTTACATTTTTGCCAATTTCTGGGGGGGTTAAAATGTAAATATTTTCAATCATTATATTCTAGCAGTGTTATACTTAAGAGTATAATCTCTCAGTGGCATGGAGTAGCTTTAAAGATAGGTTAGGAGTGCTGAAGAATGACCTGCATATTCTTTAAACTCAATGTAAATGTATCAGATGTGCAGGAATAGAGGAAAATATCTGACAATGTTGACTTGAGCGGTAAGTTTGAAAATATTTATCATTAACTTTAGATGACACACTGCAGAAGCAGTGATAGTGGTAGTAGCAGATGACAACTAAGCTGTGTAAAAAAAAGTTTTAAGATGTTTAATAACATGTTAATAAAACTGTTCATCATGCCACTGTAAATACTTTGATAATGAAGACATTCAAAGGCACTTAGAAAAAATAGTTTTTGGCTTGTTTAAAAATGTTAATGAAATCCTTGAGCTAATAAATACACAAAGTATGTGTTAATGTTAATAAAGACATTTAAAAAATCTCAGTAAAGGTTTGACAATGACATAATAGGTAGGTTATTAAAACTTAATAAATGTGTTTGTAGTTATGATTTTCTCTAAGAGTTTCTGGTAAGTGCTTCTGAATATTTTGCCACTATTAACAAGTATGCAACACATAAATGTCCTTACTGTATAAAATGTTTAGTATTTATTACAGAGACCTAATATACAATATTCTGTCTCAAACCTACTACAAATGTTGCACAGTAAATCCTACACCTTGTTTAACAGAAAGGAAAAATATTAATTTAAAAAACAAGTTTGTGTCAAAACACACACACACACACACACATATGGCAGGTTATGTTTATACTCGTGAGGTGCACCTTGGCATATGCAATCTGTGTTGCAGACAAGCCAGGGCAGGACATCAGAGGAGATGACTATCAGCCACTCTCTCTTGAGAAATACATGTATGTCATTTCATCTAACAGGACGTAGATGAATGGTGTCTGGTTACTTCACACTTAAGCTTGTCCAGCATTACCGTCCAAACAGAAAGATCAGGGCATTCTGGACAGGACCAAACACATGCTGGAAAACAAAAAGCTTGTTTCAGGGCCAGCCTCTAATCAAACATCATCAGCAGGTAGATCAGCTCCGTTTAATTTCTCTTGTTGACAGAAGAATTGTTTTCAGAAACTTATCATTGTGCTGCTCAATGTGTAGCCAAGCCTGTGTAGCCTGCTGAAGGTGCTCCCAAAGGTTTAGACCAAGCATACTGTACCCCTACTCTGACCTTTTGACAGATCATGTTTTTGCATGATTCTGTGCAAAGTTCCATAATCCTGTTGTCACGTGAGAAAAGATGGTCTGTCGACCAAGGTTATTTCTCATGTGTTAATATGAAAATGCCTGATGTAATCCGTTAAACTTGAATTACCCGCTTTTATAAGACGGGATTTGATCTCAATCTGCGCTTCGAGTTACTTAAAACTGCTCCACGATACAAAGTGAACTTCTCATCACAGATTGTACGCGGGGTGATTACACAACTTCTCCCTTCAGATGATTAATCAGTTACCGCCACTTCTTAACAATTAGTAAGAAAAGGCTGTTGAAATAATTTAGTAAAGTTAAGTGTGCACATGTATAATCATGCCTGATATCATAGCGGTAATGACTGACAATGAGCAAACATGCACAGTCTCTGCCTGACAAGTCCCAGTTTTGGCTCTGAAACATGGCCACACCCAAGAAATTGATACATAAATAAATGATGAAGTTTGCATATACTATCAGCTGTTTGGCTGTGATAACATATGTTCTATGTGCACAATAATATGAGATTATTTTTTTTTACAGTAATAAACTTTAGTTTTTAGATCCCAGTAGGTAAACTGTAGAATAACAGCTTCACTGTGGAAATGTGTTCTAGTGTTTTATGCGTCTTCTTTCTACAAATACCTCGTTTATGATTGCATACAGGGACAGGCTATAATTTGATTAAAATGAAACAAAGTAGTGAGTGTTGTGTCTGTAATATTGAACATAATGCTGAACAAATGACAACAAATTACAAGTCCCACTGACTGGTAATGGAAAAAGGATGATGCATTGATAATTGGAAGGTAAAATGAAATCATTTAAAATTTTATTAAAGCAACTTGGAACTGATCATTACATCCTCTGAGGTGCTTGTTTTTTCAGCTACGGGTCACTAATATCTTATCACTAATACAGTTATAATGATAATACAGGGATAATAGTCTCTGTATTTCACACCATTTGCACTGTTTTACTGGTGCAGTAGATCTAACATCATTGCATTTTTAGCCTGGAAGCCAAATTAATGCAGCGCAGACGAGATAATAACCAGTACATTTATTACAAATGTAGATTTAATTACAGAACTTGAGCAGCAATGCGATGCCACAGTAATACCGTAGTAATTTAAGGTTTCGTCATAAAATTTGGAGGGGGGGGGGACGGCCCTGTTACTAAATCTGAGTGTGGATACAATCAGCTTTTATCTGATGAGATGCTTAACCACAGTCATTTGTTCAGGGGATCTTAGAAACTGTGAAAATAACATGACAGTGCTATCTGTGAAGCATAATTCCATCTGAAATGTCTTTATTTTGTGCTTTGTTGTTTCCCACGCCTCTTTCTTTTTGTATCAAACACTTGTGTTGGCAGGAATATGTCTTGATGACATTAGTAAGCTTTATAGGTAAAAATTATTCAAAGGCAGTTTAATATTGACTATAGAGTATAGACTATAGAGAGTATACTCTCTTTTGATTTTTTGGTTTTACAAAGCAGGACATAAAATGTTATTTATTTTAAACCAAAATGCAGATTTTTTTTGGGTGTGTGTGTGGGGGGGGGGGGGGGGCGGGTAGTCCAGCCAGGTGTTGCTAATCAAATGCACTTGGATTAAATGATCGTCAACAAGTGTGAGCACCTCTATGAAAGCAGAGGTTTTGGCAGTTTGCTGGTCTGGCGCATTCAAGTGTGTGTGTGTGTGTGTGGGTGTGTGTGTGTGTGTGTGTGTGTGTGTGTGTGTGTGTGTGTGTGTGTGTGT
>JAVDPK010017413.1:0-13113 GCA_034780415.1 Cichlasoma orientale | reverse complement strand
GAGAGAGAGCGAGAGAGAGAGAGAGAGAGAGAGCGAGAGAGCGAGAGAGAGAGAGAGAGAGAGAGCGAGCATAAGAGAAAGAGAGAAGGAGGGACTGTATGTGTGTCAGAGGCTGAACCAACACAGTGGCTAAAATGGTAGATGCTGTGCACTTTAGTACCCTAGGAAACCACTTTGACACAGGAAGACATCATGCACTCTGTGAGACTGAGTGTACTGTTGTGTGTTGTGTAATTATGGTAAAGTGGAAATCCAAAGCAGGAGAGAAAAAGAATAAACTAATGGTATAGCATCCGTGTGTATGTATGTATGTGGGCGAGTGTGTTGAAGTCCTTGAATTCAACATGAATGGCTATGTGAGCTCAGGTGAACTGCAGGGACTCAACTTTAGACAGTCAGAAGTAGGTTAATGATGCATCGTCAAGCGGAAAAGTGGGATGCATCCCCCACATGCACCAATGTAGGTCACAGGCCTTCAGGTGAAAGCTCACGGACAGCTTTTTGGGCAATCGTGTGCACGTAGGTGCACATTGCATAATTGCATGGGTTTGTGTTTAATAAATTCTGCCTCCCTCAGGGCTAAAACAAAGCATTGTGCATTTCTGTGCCCACCCATGCGTATACATGTTGATGTGCTGGTATTTTGGGGTAAATATTTACACATGCTGAAGTTGCACCACTGGACTGCTGGACACTGTGGCGCCCTGCACAGGTATGTACTTGGTGTGGACTACAGCACTAAAATTTGGACACACCTTGTCTCATACAAGCGTCTCATGGTCATCAGTGGCTGGAATATAAAGCTGTTAGCCTGCATCATGTAAGCTGTACTGAGATTTAAAATATATGTTTCTTTAATTTATATTTTACTTCTTGATGCTGCAGTTTCCTGTCTTGTCTTGCTGTCCACACCAATGTGGTGTCAACTGAAGACACATTCACACTGCTGGCTCATTATGCAGGGCCAACATGGCACCCAGCTGTGGCTTCACATCAGCTGCAAAGAACAAAATGAAAAGAAAAGAAATTATATTGTTGTTGAATTCATAGATACACAGAGCTCTGAAGCATGAACACACACACAAGCACAAACACACACGCGCAGATACAAAAACCAAACAACAAAAATAATCCACCTAAAATCATAACCTGTTCTAACTCGTAAATGCATTGGAACAAATTTGTGTTCTAAGATTAGTTTTGTTGACTGGAAGTCTTTTGATGTTCTCATTGTGGGTTTCCTCTGGAGCTCCCACAGTCTAAAGACATGCATCAGCCCTGTGATGGACTGATGAGCTGTCCAGGTTAACCTGCCCCTTGCCCTGTATCAGCTGGAACAGACTCCAAACCACCCTAACTTGGATAAGAAAAAAATCCACGGATGAATATATGTATGTAAGTTTAATTTTTTATGCCTGTGTATTATAAGTTTCTTTGTCAGGTACAAAAAAAAATCTCATAATCTCAGAGAGATTGGAAGAGCTGTTGACCTGAAATCAGCAAACTTTGGACTACAAGTCAATTTTTCAAACCTTCCATCCACCCATTTTCTTCCACTTATCCAATTCAGGGTCGCGGGTCTAACACAGAGAGACAGTCGCCTACGGCCAGTTTCAAATCACCAATTAACGTAACCCCAAGCATGTCTTTGGACCGTGGGAGTACCCAGAGAGAACCCACACAAACTCACTGGACTGTGGGAGGAATTGCCCACCCATTATTTTTCAAACCCCACCCTGAAAGAGGAGGCTGAAACCAACCTTGTTCATGGCATCTACGTCCCTCTTAAACCTATTATAGCGAAACAATAATAACAAATTGCATATTCAGGCTACAGCGCTACGATGAACGAAATCTAAATGAATAAGTGAAGGTGTGTGGCATCCCTATTGCCAAGACAAATTTTTGAACACATCTCAGCTGCTAACAGGAAGCCGCCCACCTTTCTAATACACTCAGATGAATCATTCACAGCTGGAGAGGGACAACGGACCACATGTGGTAAAGTGGGGGATTTTTTATGTTGTTGTTGGGTTGTTTTTTTTTTCTTCTTCTTGAAAATGACAGATAAAAATCACGTGGTGTCACAGGTGTCATAGTTCCCATGGTAACTTACTACATTCATAGTGTGATATATCAAGCAAAGAAATGTGAATATGTAGAAACATGCACATACTTTAAAGCACAAATACAATGTAGATGCAACAAGTATCACTTCACGATGACCTTGCCTGAATGACACCACTTGGAAAATACAAACACAAAAAAGCTCTCTCGTGAAATAAAACAAAAACCTCAAGTAACTCCTCTAACTCACTGCCGTCTGAAGCGACAAAAACAAGTGTTGAGTATGAAGTAAATCATATCAATAAATGAACAGCCAATAACTGCAAATCACTGTCTCAAAGGATAAGTGGATATTTTGCACAGTTACAAATTTCCTGTCACCACAGCACCTGCTTGCAGTAAGGACATAATAAGAACTGCAGTATTTTTCTGTGGCTACATTAATATCTGCCTTTTATAGCCTCCCAGAGAATAGCTACTTTTCCCATCCCATCACTTTGGCCCAAACACTGCAGGTGTACAGTAATATCTCTTCCACGACAGCTGATGGTTTTTAGATATGCCCGTCTGGCCTCATAGGGCGATGTATGTCTGATAAAATAACTCAAGTAGTGTAAATAGTAAGAAAAGTCGACAAAGTCAAGGGCAAAACACAAAAGGTAAGACACTGCAGAGCTCTCTAAATAGAGCAAGTACACAGGGGTGGGCGTGGGTAGCCTACAAACACTGTGACACACAAGTGCAGTGAAAATGCACACGAACAGAAACACATGCAGTACACCTGCCGCCTCTTAACTCTTTATTTCGCACACTTCTTATTGCACTATCTGTAGGAATCACAACTGTTTGTTTACAATGGATTACAATTATTATGATTAAAGCTAATGCTAATGATTTATTCTGTAGAGTGAGACATCACGTGACTGTTTATATGTGTAAAGGTGACAAGTATAGAGTGTATATAAAAGATCAACATTGTTTCCAAGCCTAAAAAGTGAAGCAAATGAGGAAATCCATTAAAAAGAAACTTTTTTGTAATGACCAGCTGCAGTCCAAAGCTTCGATTCACTGTCACCACTCCTGTCAGCCTTGTTTTTCAGCCCCAGCTTATGAATTTATGCTGACAAGCACCTACCCTGTTAATGTTTTCCTCAACAAGTGTACACACCGTGTTTTGTTGGAAGACATAAGCTGTTTTCACACATGAACTGTAGCCCTGAAGTTTTCTAGATATCATCTGACCATCAGAGGACCAGGATACGTGAAGGAAAAAAAAAAGCAAGTCTCCAACACAGTCAAATGGAAACTAGCCAGTCTTTAACCTGCCAGTTCCCATTAACAGAGTCTGCGTGATGCTGGATTGCCATAATGTATGAATCAAGTAGTCGAAATGCGTGTTAAGTGGACTATTTTCTGCTGCGTGCTACAACTGTGAAAAGTATCCCGACCTGTTTATGTGTGAAAACACCCACATGATAAGCAACCTGACTGAACCTGACTGAGATAATTCTGCCTCTTAAAAAACAGACCACAAAACACTGTCAGTAAACCTCCCATTAGAAACTAGTGGTCCCATTTCCTCTTTACATTTGTACTGTATGCACACAAACACACAGACAAGAACAGTGCTTTTTCTGCACAACGCTATTAAAGCAGATACAGGCGAACAAAGAGCGGTGCTGGTACTCGTACGTATGAACACAAAGGTACAAAAGGCCCATGCATATGGTATTGTTAAAGAAAGGTTGCTACACTGCCAAATGCCTCCCCTACAAACACACAAACAAAAGACTATTTGCCGTATTGTTAGGAGGAAGCCGTATGATTTGAGCCTGCATGCTAACTCTCTCCCTCTCTCTGGTCTGGTGTGAAGACTGTCTTAGGGAATCAGAAATAGGCCGAGTCAGTGGATGCGCTCATTTTACATAGTATCACGGTGCGGGATCACAGCCAAGGACTTTCTTACTTCAAATAGCCATGCCAGGGACTTTCAGATATAAAGAATTAATAAAAAATGGGATTATAAAGAAGATACAGCACAGGTCAGCTAAGCTGTGATTCATGAGGCTAAAATACATCCCTAAAGAACTTGTTACGCTTGGACGTCAGGGGCTCATATCCTACATTTGGGAAAATTAAAAAAGCAATTAATGGCAGGAAAATGAGGATGAAGTATATTGTAGTATAAATGAAATATGAGTAAGCTGTAATGATACATAAAAATAGCTTGGCCTAGTTTTATTTCATGGGATTATAGAGTAGAAGAATAGTGCCTTTGGTCTGTCCTTTCTGTCACTCATAAAACTATTTATCACTGACATAAAGTGTCCTAAGACGTTTTCACACATGAACCAGGCATAATGTCATGTGAATCAGGTTAAGACACTGTCTGAAGTGGTCCTTTCTCACATGTGGCAAACAGCAGGAGAGTTTGCATCAGCTACTATCTCAGTAGTGGAAATACTTTGTTGGATTGCAATGGGCAAGCTGTCAGAGTCCAGGAGGGAGCACAACCACTCATTAGCTGTAGATTTACTGGACTAAATGCACTATTGGTTCACCTTAGCACAATTGGACTTCACATGTATTTTGTACTAGGGAGCTGACAGGTTAAAGGTTGTCTAATGGCCACTCTGACAGAGTGAGAAATTAGTGCTTCCCCATGCATCTCCACAGAATAATGTCTAGAAAACTCAGGGCTGTACCGCAAATGTGAAAACAGCTTTAGGCCCCACTGCCCACCAGCACAGAAACAATTGAAATTGATTCTGTAACTCTGTGGAGCTCGATTGTACCAATAGAACACCATTCCACCCGAAGATACTCCCTCATTTGGTGTTTTTTGACGGTGGGGGAGAGCACTGTTTAACAGATCAGTCCAGAATCTCCCATAGGTGTTAAAATGAGTTGAGATCTGGTGACTGTTAAGACCTTAGTGTGGTTTTTTTTGGGGGGGGGAGATTAGTCTCACTGGAGCTTTTAGGAAAATGATGACCTTGATTTTTTACTGATGGTGCCTGGTGTTTTGGCTCATTGATAGGCACAAGGACAGCCTGGCTGTTTGTCGATAGTGCAGAGACATACTGAGCTTCTTTATCCGGAAACCTGATACAAGAAGGAGTATATGACACTGTGTGAGATTAGGACTACAGAATGGGATAACCATGTCTGCTGTTTCCCCATTTTCCTCAATATGAGGTGCTATATCATAATACATGCATCTATATTATCTACTATTCATCTGCATCCCAGCTTTTATTTCTGCATAAGGGCCTGGTCTCTTCATAATGTCTATAACTAATAATAGTTATAAAGTTAAAACACTGTTCAAAATAGTACAGAGTGCTGTAACTATAATAGTCAGAATAAGAACTGCTGTGTTAAAACATTAAGTAAGCTTTGAAGAGTGATTTAAAAGTACATAAAAAGTTTGCTAAACTTCATTAAACTAATAAATCTAACAAAATTATTACCAAAGGTGAAAAAAAAATATGTTTTGTACCTTTCCCCCTGGTTTTTGCAACATCACTAACATAAAAATCAAGGTTAGGAACATGCCACATTAGCTACTCCAAATAAATGTGCAGCCCACTCCTACATTATCCTTGTCTCATTTGCTTATTAATATTCCAAGCAGCCTCTCATGTTTCCATCAAGCAATAGCAAAATGCAGCTAAATCGGTTGATTTCAGACACCTGTTTAAATCTGACACTCAGGAGCAGGCAGATGACCCACGTCACACTCCACAAACTAACCCGTGGCTCCCATCCTATATACAGTGAATAATAATGCATTGCTTAATGCATTGTCCATCCTCGCTTACAGTCTCTTAATATTACTGTTACCTATTAAGCT
The DNA here is from genome assembly GCA_034780415.1 of Cichlasoma orientale. Lineage (NCBI taxonomy): Eukaryota > Metazoa > Chordata > Actinopteri > Cichliformes > Cichlidae > Cichlasoma > Cichlasoma orientale. The sequence goes on along the minus strand of JAVDPK010017413.1, from coordinate 7,190 downwards.
GTCCAACCACCCACTTAGCTTACAGCTGGAGGTGCGATTAATATAAAGACTGGTCAAAATAATATAAACACCTGTCAGCATAACAGAGCCGCTGAAGAACATCACAAATTATCATAAAGCTGAATCGCAATATATAGGCTACCTAATAACGTGCAATTAGCTGTACTTTTACTGTGCAGTCCTCTGAAGTGTCATAATTACTCCGAGCTCCGTTTTTAATAAGCCTCTTTTCCTTTGAAATAGACAGAAGGTGGGCTAGCTGTGTTAGATGGGGCTGCCACTGGATAAAATGACTGCAGATGCAGAATACTATTCAAATCAGACAGAATCCACCTCCGAACACATGAGAGAAACTTAAGAACAAAAATGACCTTATTAATAAAAATGTAAGGCGGGCGTTTTACATGCATATTCCTTTTCTTTCGTAGACTGCAACCAATAAAAGAACTGAAAGAGATTCTCCCGTTTGAAGCACCTCGTTAATAAAGAGGCATAATAAATTATAGTACTACCCACAGAGCCTGGTTACACTTTCATGACATTAATTGACATGGCCTTACACACCTACAGGAAGCAGCTTGGTTAAATGCAGCGTGATAGATATAGATATAGATATTTATAGATATTGCAGTAACTGGAGTTTCCTCTGTTGCTGTCGTTTCAGTCCCAGAGTCGCAGGTCATAGCCTACTACTCGTTAAATGAAAGAGGAAAGCATCTCAACCTGTTGCTTTTGAGGAAAGCTGTTTATCGGCTCTGCAGCCATTCAGAGCGACAATAACAGGAAACATGAGGCGGCAGCTGCTGTTGTGAGGAGGGCTGGCCTCACGGTAATGACTGGAGTCAGGTAACCACCGGACAGACGGACTATATTCCTCCTCGCAAAAAAGAAGCGCAGGAGAGCGCCGAAAGGCAGGACTGTTTCACTTTTTGAAGCGATGCTGTGACTTTCTGTTTGATGCGGACTTTATAGTGCTTTTAAAAAAAAGTTTCATACAGTTTACGACGCGTTGTCCAGCCTTCATGTGACGACTGTCAAATTTTGGGGCCAGCTCAGCGCGGAGGCTACTCAGGTGTTCAGCTACGCTACCCGGGGAAGTTTGCGTCGCATTTTTTACTCTTCTTGGTGCAAAAATTTGAGCCGGAAGGAGGGTCGCTCTTTTCTCTCGCAATTTTTGACTTTTGTACTTGGTTTCATTCAACCAACCCAGTGTGTTGGATTTATAATATCAAGAGGGCAAGTCTGAGCTGGTAAGTAAGCATAATAATTTCATTTTCCGGTGAATATTCTTTGCATAAATTGCAACAAAAGTTTGGTGTACGTGGTCGGTTGACACCTTTTGAGCCTGAGCCAAGAGGTGGAAGTGAGCCCAGCCGCAGTGTTGGGACAGCCCATGCTGCTGTTGACTTGTCTGACCTCCATTAACCAGTTCACACTAATCAATTACCTTTTGATTAAAGCCATAAAAATGTTTAAAGCCGGTTGTGTTAGTTTCTGACACCCTTTGGTTTCTTTAGTCCTGATCCAAAAACACTTAATACAACTTACTGCACATTGGGTCTTCTTAGCCATCAAATAGATTTAATACATTTTCATGTATCATAGACTTTTCACAGTTAAGCATTAGACTAGCAGTGTCTCTTTCCTGCAAGGTCTCTCTGTCACTTACGTTTGTAGGTATACGCTAATTATTCCACAAGCATGGGTTCAAGTCTGCAGTGCATATACAGCAGCTTTATGAGGTGTGGTTTGAGATAGAGGTTTTATCATGGTATGTTTGTAGTTACTGTTGCAGCTGCATCTCACCACCGGCGTACGCACGCACCAGGCAGATTTTAAGGTATGCGCATCAGATTAACCACACATTTGTTTTTTTTTTTAGCTTTTATGACTCACCAACTTACAGCAGAGCACATTGCTGTTTCATCACTTTTACCAACAGCCGCGCAGGATCCGTGTTGGAGTTTCGCTTTTAAAACGCCAGTATTTAACTTTGCAGCCTATCAAACAAGAGCTGCTTAGCATGCAGCTGAGTATACTGATTTACAAGCAGAGAGGCCAGCAGGAGCTCCTGACATGGCTCGTCTTCTGTCAGGCTGAAGAACTGAGGGCCTTGAGGCCAGATCCGATTGGTGTTACTCACCTCTGGCTTAATTTGGCTCTCTGGAAAGAGTTTTCATCTTTGCTTGGCAAGGTTTGAAAGCGTGCTTTCTGGTTTTAAAGAGAAGTTACTCATAAAGAATCTCTGTACGGGATTTATAGAAATATGAGTGCTATGGCCCAGCTGATTATGGTTCAGTAATGCTGCTGTCACCCTCAAACAAATCAACCATGCAGTATGTGCAGTATGTACTGTTCTGTATATTACTTGTGTTACTGTAACTAATTAGAAAATGTTGCTAACAGTTTATTACTGTTGTGAAATGAGATTTAGACTGAAATATCAAGCACGAGCAAGTTTCACTGCATCCAACTGCTCTCGCATTTTTAGCTGTTTGATTCCAACTCGTGTTATTCGGCTCTTGTACAGTGACAGTTTTATTTTTGTCTTAAATACTCATTAAACTCGTTAATGTCTTCTGTGAGAAGCCAGACAGCACATCTGTCTGCCGCAGCCTCAAAATGTTCCACATTATGTGGACATAAATGAAACATGCATATTCATATTTTTAATGGTGTGGAAGTCTTTGTGGCATTTCGGCTGTAGTCGTGCTTTGCTTTGTGCCATTGTGATAAAGCTACATCTGTTTGTTGGTGTTCAGCTGAAAAGTTTTTTTTTTTCCTTTGATGCATAAACAATAGCGGCCAGGTTGACATGCTCGTCACTTGCAGACTATTTAGTTTTGTTATGAATCTGCAGAAATCGACGCAAATGTACAAAAAGGAAGAAAGAGTGGGCTGTTAAAGGCAGATAAAAGGGCAGGAGAGACTGTGTGGTCGTCAGTACCACCAATCAGCAAGAGTTTTATCTTTTCAAATGGTGTTGAAAAGAGCAGTGGAGAGTTAGACTTTGACGAGGCAGGGGGAGATTAAAAATCAGAAAGATAAAGGGGAGGAGACAAAAGAGTAGCTGGGAGTGATGAAACCCACCACTTCTTTGCTTGGCAAACTGGGTGATGGATGAATTTCCAGCAGGAGGGAAATTCCTCACTGTCAGATCGCCTCCAGCATTTCTCTGTGAAAGTCTGTCCATCCTCAGTTTAAGTGAGATTGGATTTACACGTTTCTTTGCCCCTCACTGAAGCACTGAAACCAGAAACCAACTCCTCCGCGATTGTTAGCACGTTGTCAAATTTTAGCTGAGCTTTTTTACATGAGTGCAACTTTTTCCATTAAAAGTATGTTCTGTGGAGCTTTGCCTGATTAATGATTCCCCCCCCCCTGCTCACTGTGCTGTAATGCCGGAGCTTGGGCGTTCTGCCTCACACACTCTGTGCCTCATGTTTCTATCTCAGTGTGCAAAATGCACATCTTCCTTCAGGTTGTTATTTTGGCTAAACAGAGAATTAGACTCAGATTGCAGAGAATAGGCAAAACTGGTTCCCACACAAACAACAGATTACTATGATAATGGTCACGTGTAAAGCTTTTTCAGTCTTTCCCGTAGCGGCAGAGAGATCTCATCATTCAGGAATCATTTGGTTTAGGCTTCTTTCATCAGTATTTAATTTTAGCAACTAATATTTGAATTTTAGGCAAATCAGTTGTGGTTATTCTATGACTTTATGCCTCATACCATTCCTCCATGACCTTCCATAATAAGTCACCATGTCACTTCGAACATGCCTGAGATACCAGCCACGCCCTAAACAGAGCTGTCAATTGTGGTATAAGTTTCATCCTTTTGTCTGGTCTCTTTAACTAGTCTTGTTTAGGCACAAAAGGCTGTTCTCAGATGGTTCTCTTCAAATCAGCGCCTGTGTGTGGTATTCCGTGCGTTTGCAGTAATCTGTTGACTTAAAGCCTCAGAAAATCCTCGCTGACAGTATGAAAGGGGAGGGGGTGGATGGAAAAACATTTACTATCTTCAGTTTACTGGGTAAAGAGTAAAGATGCTGTTCTTTTGTCTGCACAAGCAAAGTATTAATCAAGCGGTCAAGGATTAGGGAGTTAAGTAATGTGTTATGGTAGCGAAGGAGTCTGAGGAGATAACAAGAAATATCTGAGCTGTCTGAAAGCTGTCTGAAGATTTAGCTTCCCTGCATTTAACAGCACCCTTCTAATGCATTTCTTTTTTTAAATTCTAGTGTACGATTGCAGTCTTCATTAAGCTGCTCCCTTTCCTTTGTGGTTTTTAATCATATATCAGAAGTTAGAGGAAACTCAGCTTGAACAAACAGAATTTATACATCCTATCACACAGAAAATGCAAAAGGAATGTTATTGAACCACCATGGGATAGTCTGGCATTTCTGATGGACATTTCAAGTAAAACTCCAAAACATCATCTGAATTAGTGTCTCAGTTGTGAGTTTTAAATGTTTTATTCTTATGCAATACCAAACCAAGCAACAAAACATGTACTTGATGACATACCTTGCGCTTTTGGAAATTTGGGAGGGTAATATGAATCTTTTTCTGGCATTTAAGATATTGATCAATAATGGAGGACAATGAAGCTGCAGCTCTATTCCAGACACTAGAATGGTTTGGTGTTTGTTTATCTGCAAATGAAACAAACTCAGTAACATAAATCATACCACCACAAGACATCAGAAATAAAGAAATGCCCACGGTTGTGGTTACTAAGTTACAAAGTCAGGCTGGCCACAAAGCAAAGCACAGATGTAACCAAAGAATCTCACTAATGCACACTGTATGCAACAATTACCCTGAACAGTGCAGTAATCTTTATCTGAAATATTGGGTATTTAAAACACTATAAAGACGTGGTTGCAAAATAGGAACTGGATGTGTTTTAAGTTGTACGCACTACACTGTCGAACAAAACAGCCCATTAAAAAACTGAAAGAACTGGGTCCACATTTTTTGGTGAGTCTGTGTCTGTGGTGGGAGAAACTGAAGTGTTCTCACATTCTTGTGATGCCAGAAATCTGTCTAATGTTAGGCTCCCTTCCATAGCTGCAGCCAATGTGTGATGTTCTTGTCCGTTCAATTATATGGTAAACCACATCTAATCACGGGCAATTCACAACTAATTTGGAAGAACCTCACCTGTTGCTGAATTGCACAAAACTGCCAATGATGGATCTACATCCCACACTGAAATTTTACTCATTTACCAAGCTTACTTTGTCTGTAGGGGTTTGGTGGCTGTAGTTTAGTTCTGAGTCCTGGCAGAAATGCTCATCGCAATCACAGCATAAACACAGTTTTTCCATCATCGGAGGGGGTTGAAATGTGTTATTTTCCTTCGCTGCTTAGAGGTATGCTTTGCAACTGCTGTTACGCTATGTCGATACAGGGTGCTCTACTCTTATGTCTGATGCTCCCAGTAAAGAATTGGTCCATAACACATGAAATACTCAAGACTGAGTATGGTCTATATGTGGGCCCCTTTTGGTATCACAAGTTCACGCTGTTAGATTGTTCGGGGTCACGAGGTTTTGCACCACTTAATTTTCAGCATGGTGTTTTAAGGTTGCATCAATCAACTTTTCTGTGTATGATGGTGTCACTGAAATGTTGTGACTTGGCTATTTTTGTGGGCAATTTAAGAAACATGAGCATCATACCTGCTCTGAACATTTACATTTCCACTCTTACTTTACTGGATTCCCATTAATAAGTGCAACTAGATACAGAGCTTGTGATTCGGATGATTTAACAGTTTTGTTGTTTTTGTTTTTTCAGATGTGATGCACTAAGACATTAATGGACAACTCCTATAATTTGACTATATAGATCAAGAGCGTTATTACCTTCACGTATTGACTAACAGGAAGAGAGGAGACGATCCTCTGTACCTGCCTGTTTAGCATGGTAACGTGGTGCTGACGAAGCTATTATTGAAACCTTGCTATGTTGAGTGCTGAGAACCTTGCCAGGCCTGCAGTATATCCCTTGTACAAAAGTCTTTGCAAGGAGATATGGCCAAAAAAAATGCAGACCAGTTTGAATGATTTATGATTCATGAAAGATTTCCTGTGTCTGTCCTTGTGGCAGCAGAGCTGAATCAGTCTGTTAGAAAAAGTGCTCCGCTGCCTGTCCAGTAAGTGGTGCAGTGGGTGGTCAGGATAATCAGTGATGGAAAACTTTGTTCAGTGACCTCTCCACCACAGCTTCAGAAGTGTCTACTTTGCAGCCAGTGATAGAGCCATCCTTTCTAATAGGTTGGTTCAGTCTGTTGGTGTCACCAGCTCCGATGCTGCTCCCCCAGCAGACCACAGCAAAGTACGCTGCTCTTGCCAAGTTGACTTATGGAAAATCTCCAACATGCTGCTTACATTGAAGGATCTCAGCATCCTTAGGAAATAGAGCCTGCTCATCTCTTTTTTGTATACAGCCTTTACTTGTATACAGGGTTGGTCTTCCACTTTAGTCCATTGTTGATGTAGACGCCCAGGTACTTGTACTACTCCACCATATCAACATCCCGTCCCAGGATAGACAGGGGCGGTGTAGCTGTCCTCTTCCTTCTGAAGTCATCTCTCTGGTCTTATTTGCATTCAGAAGCAGATTATTTCTCCCGGACCACTCCAAAAAAAATCATCCACTAGTGCTCTGTACTCCCCTCCTACCCATCACTAATACCTCTGACCACTGCAGAATGTTTTAGAGTGTTTCTGTCGGTGGCATGACCCACAGTTGTACTGAAAGTCTGAGGACTCTTTGTTGGTATATTTGCAGTGGAACTTTGTACTTCGGACTAGAAATAGAAGTGCATTAAAGTAATCAAGGAGCTAATATCGTCATAATTTGTTTATTTTTGAAGGATAAGAGTAAATATGGCAGTGGTTTCTTATGGAAAAGAAAATTTATTTTTATGCTCAAATCTACCTCCATTTTTTTTATTCTTGAACTTTATGTTTATAGAGTCTCAATAATGAGTCTCAAAAAGTCAAGACTGAACAACTTTGTGCTCTTAAAAACTGTTGAAAGAGGGATTTGGAGCAAAGGCCAGAGTACAAATGTATACAATTGTGTAGATTCACATCCAAGTGTGTGTGTGTGTGTGTGTGTGTGTGTGTGTGTGTGTGTGTGTGTGTGTGTGTGTGTGTGTGTGTGTG
>JAVDPK010017412.1:0-13119 GCA_034780415.1 Cichlasoma orientale | reverse complement strand
TGTCTGCGTGGGTTTTCCCCGGGTACTCCGGTTTCCTTCCACAGTCCAAAGACATGCACTTACTGGGGTTAGGTTAACTGGTGATTCTAACTTGCCCATAGGTGTGAGTGGTTGTCTGTCTCTCTGTGTTAGCCCTGCGACAGGCTGGCGACCTGTACAGAGACTACCCTGCCTCTCGCCCTGTGACAGCTGTGATAGGCTCCAAACGTAATTATATACTTTTTATTGTTCCCTCATATTTCCCTGCATTACATACTGTGTGGAAGTGTGAGGAAACGCCTATAAAACACACACCCAGTATAAAAACACAAAAAAGGATAAACCACTTCACAGAAACCATCAAATCCACTTTTTATTAAATTAAATACTTTTAAATTTAAAGAGCTGTTCGACCTCAGAACTGCACAAATAATGTCAACAGCAGCAAATCGATCTTTGGTCCAAAACATTCAGAACTTGTTCCAAATAAGACCGAATCATCTCGACCTGAGAGGAATCCTGAAAAAGACTAATGGAAAATATCACAGCATTACAGTCACAGGAGTCAGTGTGGAACCACTGCACAGTGAACAAAGTACATCAACATAGAACTTCACGCGCCACTATTCTTTGAAGCAAGGCGAGAGCGTCCCGAGCCGAATCCATCCATGCAGTCAGACCTGCACATCAATGTATTTGAATGAGCACAAATAACCGATACAGCATTTAGCCGTGCAGAATTCCATGAATTATCCTTTACTGAGCCCCTTTCCCCCTTTCTGTGGAGCAGTGCAGAGATGCCTGTGATCACCTTCAGATGTAAGGTGGTGCCTCGGCTGACACACAGTATTGCTCAACGTGCACACTGGAGGAGGCAGGTGGAGCCTGGGATCGAACCACTCACTGGCAGATGATCCACTCGGGTGCCACAGCCACCCCATTTTCTCACTAGAAGATTCAGAGATTGTGGTGGTCACAATCACTGACTAAAACCAAACGGTCTGAACATCCTGAGGCAGCGAGCGTGAATCACTAACAAACACGAAAGACAGGAAGTATCAGACCTGCTCGAGTCGAGCCGCCACACTGTGATCATCATCATGCTCATCTCACTGTAGGATCCACAGATCCGGACCATTTAAACCACTATTCAGACTGCACTGTGATATTCTAACTTTAGTAAAGCGTGGCTGAAGGGTGACACAGATCAGACTGCTGTGAGATGCAGTAGAGGGAAACAGCGTTCCCTAACAGAACACTCATTTACTCAGGCGAAGTGAAAGCACCTCACATTTGCACCTGAGTGAGGTGATGGTGAGGGAAGAGCTGTGCCATCGGCTGTTCCTAATTTCTCCTCCGCTGGGATTAAACGTGTCGTAAATGTGAGTGCGTGACGTTTCCGTGTGGCTCAGCAAACATGAATCAAATTCAGGATGTCAGCGCTGACCATTTCAGCTGACTGCACAATTATTCTGCCGCCTCTCTTCCTGTGAGCGAACGTCGAGCTTTTGGCAGTTTGGGCCGGGGTCAGTTAGTCACATGATTTCATCAGCCGTGGAGATGATTCTTTAGAAATTCATTGAAGACGTGTCAAAGTGGAATTTAGCAGTGACTTGTGTGTGCTCCTTTCATGACAGTAACTCAGAGATGTCTGTGCACAGAACAGTGGATGGCGCTGAAACCTCAGCAGCTTTTTTAACGCTGTTCCTTCCGTCTATTGTTTCGTTTTCTGCCGCTCACCCAGGTCTGGGTTTGCAGAGGTCACTGGACACAGTTTGCCAATAACTGTCAGTTTATCTGCTGTAATGTGCAACCGCTGACACCGTTAAGCTTCCAAAAGGGGAAGTAGGTGGCCGAGCAGCCCAGAAACGACTATATCAGCGCGCACTGATGCGGTCACATTGTTCTCCAGCTGGGAGCGTTTATTATCTACCAGCTGCAAACAGCACTTCACATTCAAATAGGAAAAAGAGTTTAGGTGATCGTGGTGCGATGCAGTTACCTGTACATCACAAAGCGTGTTAGTGTATCTTCAGTGCATTTAAAGCCAACACTGGAAGATAAGGCAGATGTAACTCGTACTGCAGCAAATGCTGCAAGCTGCTCTTCAGCTCTGTCCAGCATGCTGCTGCTCTGTGGGCGATTATGACAACATTTATCAATAAAATTATTTTGTACCCTGAAAAACCTCCTTTAGTGCAGCTCACAGAAGCATCTGACTGACAGGCAGGAGGTTATCCCTCTGAGATCCACGTGACCCTAACCTCAATCCTGACCCTGACCCCCTGACCCTGGGCTTTCACAATATGTAAGCTGTTCTTTATAAGGCTCCTCCTGTTAAACTAGAATCCTTCAAACTGCAAAAGGAAGGAAAAAAAGTCTTGTAACGTGTTTCTTTCTGTCCTTTGCCATCATCTGGGCCGTGGATGTCGACAGGCCTCGGGCTGAGACAGTCATCTGCCAGGTGGCAAGAAAGCTAGAGACACATTTGGAAACTGAGAAAAAGCTTCAAACGAGCACTGAATCTGAAGCACACACAGAAAGTGTCACGCAGGCTTTAGAGTTCAACGTTTTTCTAGTTTCTTCCAGTCCACCTGCTCAGGAGACAAATGGTGAAGATGCAAGGAGCAGAGGGAGTGAAGGTGGATGAGTTTAAATAGCTGGGGTCAACCATCCAAAGCAGCAGACAGTGACCAAGAGAGGTGAAGCAGAGAGGGCAGGCAGGGTGGAGTGGGTGGAGTGTCAGGGGTGATCTGTGACAGAAGGAGAGCAGCCAGAGTGACAGGGAAGGTTTACAGGATGGTAGTGAGACCTGCTGTGATGGACGGTTTGGAGACACAAAGACAGGAGGCCGAGCTGGAGGTGGCAGAGCTGCAGATGCTCAGATCTTCACTGGGAGTGAGCAGGAGTCCATCAGAGGGACAGCTCAGAGTCAGAGAGGCTGAGATGGTTTGGATGTGTGCAGAGGAGGGAGGGTGGATATACTGAAGATGGAGCTGCCAGGCAGGAGGAGAAGAGGAAGACCTCAGAGGAGGTTCATGGATGGAGTGAAGGAGAACATGAAGCGGGTTGGAGCGACAGTGGAGCATGCTGGGAGATGGAGGCAGATGATCCACTGTGGCCCCCCTAAAGGAGCAGCTGAGAGAGGAAGAACCTGTTTGCTGCTGTGGAGAGGAAGGCAGAGGACTCAGAGGCAGGAGCGATATTTAAGCTTAAGCTTTATTGACAACATGGAGGGCCGGAGTGACAGTGGAGGATGCTGGGAGATGGAGGCAGATGATCTGCTGTGGTGCCCCCTAAGGCAGTAGAAAGAAGAGGCAGTTTTCTCTTGTGTCTTGTTTTGGGTTTTGCTTCACCTGCACTGACTGCACCTGTGCCTCGTTTTCCACCTTTTATCATCCCAGTCGGTGTGCATATACGTTAGCCTTTGTCAAAGAACTGATGAAGAATGTGTTAAATAAAAAGCAGTTTCAGTACAGAAGCAGTACGTTAAAATAAAGGCTGGTCTCTCGTTTGGTCTCTTTGGTAACCAGAGAGATGTAGATCACCTTTTCTCACGCCCATGTGACCGCAGTGCTTCCTCTAACCGTGCGTCGTGATAACTAACGGCATTCACAAGATGAGGATGAGGTGAAGAGAGAACGCCTCACTGCCACATGGACAGAGCACGCTCACTTGCATCCGGAACAAAATGATGAGTTTGCATCCAAAATCTGATCATGTTCAAAAACACAAGAATCAGCTGCACCTGCTGACCATAACTTTAAGGCCCCCACAGACAGCACCCTGCCGTACGAGGCTCAAACACACACACACCGTTTGCTCCTGTCGGACGAGCCTAACGCCGTTTTGTAGCCTTTAAAAAACCACATCAAATGAATCCATGACCCAGTTTTAAGCTGTGCTATAATTTTAGATGAAATGATGTGAAATATAAAATGAGTCACTTGCACTGACAGACCCCAGAGACTGTTCTCCTCAGCTGCAGCCGTCCTCTGCTCCAGTTTCAGGAACATCTGTGCCGTTTCCAGGCTGCTGTTCTCAGTCAGGAGCCTCTGAACCCTGCAGTTAGTCATCAGCACGGCGGAGCCTCCGTGAGCTAAGGAGGAAAGGAGGCCGAGGAGGACTCAGCAGGATGTACACATATGCTAATGGTGTCTGCTGATGTGTTTTTAGAGTCGATTAGTCTTTATTGTCTCTGTTAAGACTTTAACTCTTCAGCTGAAGGCAAACAGATTCCATTTTTAGGTCCTCGAAGGTGTTTCACCACCCATCCAAAAAGCTTTAACCCCGGCTGTCACCTTGTAGGTGGTCCTGAAAGTCACCATTTGACACACAAAGAATTCACACCTTAGCTCACGACGTGCATGACTGAGAACCTACGCAAATATCCTCTCTTAACAGTGCAGAACCTGTACAATCAAACTGCGCTTAACCTCTTCCACCAGCTCACCAGAGGTGGGGTTAGGTTGGATTTTAGCCAGAAGCTAAAAATGCACCGTTAACTTAAAGAGCACAAAAATGTTCACGTGCATCCATCCATCCATTTTCTACCAGGGAGGCAATTCATGGACGGCGACCAGAATTTTTCCAGAACCAGCAGCAGGGCCGTGATCCTCAATAATAATTTAGCAGTGGTGCTCATTAAATGCCGGCTTTCAGCAGCCGCGAGCTCGTGTTTGAAGCCCGGTCTGTGCAGCTCCTCATCTCTTACACTGAGAACCCGGAGCAGTATGAGTGGCTGTTTCTGAAATCTTAAACTTCTTTAGACTCAAACTGAAACAACCTGTGGGGGTTTCTTAAAGGGTGGGGCAACATTTTTAGTGGCCCGCCCCCCTTAAAATCACCCCTCCTCTAAGCAAATGTCTGATTAAAGACAGAAGCTCTTTTTGTTGCTTCTGTTAGTGCCAAACAATGCAGCAGATTCCCTCCAGCCAGCTGCTGAGCAGCAGCAGCTCCGGCTCTTCCCACAAAAACATCACGAGCCTTTAAGATGAGACAAATGCACATCTTCTGTTTATTTCCACCCCTGACCTTTAACCTTTTCTTTTTGCAGCCCTCTGACGGAACCACTCGACCCTTCCTCCGTCCCCTCTTCCTCTGCCCACTCGCCGCCCTCGCTGCCCTCCCACCCTCCGGCCCGGCCGTGTCGGCCCAAACCTCCACTTTCTGCAGTCAAGAACTCCCATCTCCCCTCTCGTCCTCCTTTACCTCCATCCACCCCTCCATCCCTCCCTCCTCCCCTCCCTCCCATCCACGCACCTCCTCCCTCTCTCCCCTTCAACCCCCCTCCCCCATCGTTGCCTCCCCCTCTCTCTCCTTCTCCCATCTCCACTCCTCCTCCTCCCCTGCTGTCTCTCCCGTCTGCTGTCTCTTCTGATCCGACATCCTCTTTTTCTCCTTCCCCTCTTCCTCCTCCCTTATCTGATACAGTCCAAGCCTCCTCTTCTTCCTCACCCCCTCCTCCCTCTGTTTTCCCACCATCCTCACCAACCCCTCCGATGCTGAGCTCAGTGGATCAGCTGGTGGGGAGCACCTCTGTGTGGCAGCCCAAAGGACTCAGCCAAGAGCAAACCACCAGCATACTGGAGAAGGAGAGAGCCGGAGTGAGACACACACTTTTATATCTTTGACACACAGATTTCGCCTGAAAGCTCCATTAAATTCAAACTACTACATCAGCAGAGTTACAGTCACCTGGAAGGCTTCCGTTTGTGTATCGTGGTCTGAGAGGCTCCAGAAATCGATTTTTATGCACTTCAAGTCTTTCATTTCCATAATGCCCTAAAACCTGTGTGGCACTGACAGCATATTCACCCCATAATTACTCATTGTTACCCTTTTGAGTATTAACCCTCTCATTGCACTAATAGAGCACGATATTATGCCGACAGCTAACCATATTACTCTATATCTGGTGTTAATTAAAGAGTATTTAACCTATAATTGGTAATAATGAAGGGCATTTGCCTTATACATGGCTGTAATTACCCTATAACTGATTTGTATTAGTTGGTATTAATTACAAGGTATTTGCCCCATACTAATTAGAAAATGAAATTATAAAGGGAATTAAAAGTAATACACCTCGTAATTGATATTACAGGTGGTGTTTACCCTAAAATTGGTTATAATTACAGAGTAACTGGACTAATGACACAGGTTCTTTTAGGGGTAATTACTATAACTGATATTAATTACAGGGTATTAATCCTATAACTGGTCATAATTAATTAAATTTACCCTAAAAATAGTGGTAATGACAATGTACTTAAGCTTTGATGTATTAATTACATGGCATTTACCTGTAATTGTGTAATTACAAGGTAATTACCATAGCTGCTGGTTATTACAGGGTAAATACTTGATAAGAATCATTTAATGTTTTGGGGAAAATAAGTGGTACTTTTTGGAGAAGTTTCAAATACCAAAAGTCACATACTCTAACAGTTAGGGGGTACCTGAGGCAAGTACTCCATGACAAACAGAAGATTCAGTATAACTACATATTATTTTTAGGTAGTAAGTACTTTATAATTGTGATAATTATGGGGTAATTACAGGTAATGATGTCTGAGCAGAGATGCAACATTCAGAAGTAAAACGTGGATGTGAGGCTTTAAGCGAGCTGCAGCACCGAGGTCCGGGGTCCACTGTGCCGTCTCATTTAGCTCCTCGCTAGCAAAGAGCTTCTCTGGTACACGTAACGCAGCGCGAGCATCGCATTTCCTGCTGGATTTCATGTCAGAGAAGAAAACAGCTCACAATAACCACGAAACCAGGACCAACTTCCTGTTTTTCTTCAGAAAATTAATTTTCAGTTGCATATAATTTTCTCTTCATGGGACCCATTAAATGCACGTTTGTGCAACATTGGCGTGCAAAAGTGGCCTCTGCAGCACAAAGATATCAGTGTCAGGTTTAAAATAGCCCTTCTGCATCACTCGACCTGTGAGTCGTATAAATGTGACTCATCACCCTGTCTGTGCACATGTGTGCTTCTAAAACAGGACTCAGATTCTTACTGTAAATCACATGACCTCAAAGTAAAAAACCACACTTGTCGGTATTTGCAGGTGTTCCTGGTGCACACTACAGAGGACGGAGCCGCCGTGACCATGTCAGTGCGGCTGCCCCACGAGCAGGGGGCGCCGCTACTACACAACCTGAAGATCAAACAACACCAGACGTGTACGTGTTGCTTCCGGCCTCTGAAGCTTCAGAATGAAGTCAGACATCACACAGAGTTACACAAAGTTACTCATTCATTCTCCTTTTTCTCTGCCTCAGTCGTCCACTTAGAGGGCTCCGCTCTCGTTTTTGATGACATCTTCAAGCTCATCTCCTTCTACTGTGCCAGCAGGTAACACAAGCACACCTGCAGCTGCGTGCACTCTGTCGCACAACACTATAAAAACAAGTCTACTGTGCACACAGTATGCACAGCACGCACGTGCAGACTCACGTTCACATGCACGTGCACGCACGACTGCAGACAGCAGCGCTCTTTCACTACCTGATTCCATTCACCCTTTGTCCAACTCAATCCACCAATCAGGGATGTCCTGGCTGTCCCGCTGAGGTTACCCACGGCCATTACCACGGCAACTAAGAGAGAGGAGCTGGAGATCGTTGCTGCTATGGGTGCAGGTAAAATAACTCTACATCACTGGTTCATTAAAGTCGGTCTGATTTTCACTGAAGCAAACATCAGCATCCAGCAGACAGAGCAGCTCATTTAAAGACTATATTTGATAGACAATAGTCCAAAGTGACAAATCAAATTTTAGTTATTAGATATTATCAGATGGATATTCAGATGGCCACATTTTCTGCTGGTTTTTGACAAATTATTGATAACAGGTTGAAGAAAACTGAGGATTAAGCTGAACTACTGAACAGGATTCAGGTGTTTGATACTGACCAATCAGATCCCTGGAAAATAATGTCACCGTTCCTGGACGATCCCTCAGAGTGCAGTCGGTCAGATGGTCTGGAGGTTTTTAGGCCTGTCTGCTCGGAAGAATTGCAGAGTTTTTGTTGCACTCACATCAAACATGAAGCAAAGTTTCGCCTCGCGCAGAAACCCACAAATATTCAACAGCCAGCGGGATGCAGAGCAGTCGAGCGGCCGATGGCTGGAATCGATTTACTGAAACAGATTTTCAGAACTGACCGTAAAGTCGTACAATTTCTCGTATTTTTCTTCAACCTCTCTCCCTTTTTTGAATCACTCGGCCCCACCTGCCCTCAAACAGCATCAGTAAGCTCCTCCTTCAATCCTGATTGTCGGTGTCGTCCTAAAAGTCTCAGCTGATGGGTTTGTAACGAAGCTAATTTTTCTCTCAGTTCCCTCACTGCAGAGACTTGGTACAATTTCTATAAGCTTTAAAATTGTGAAATGATCCTAAAGCAGGACTTTTGTTTCAGGCTGCAGCTGAAAGAATTTGTGCGGCTCTGCCTTAAGCCCAGGAGGGACGGGTTAGGGTTACCTGCAGCCTCAGAGTCTCGGCGCATTGCTCTTCATACAGCTCACACTCTGCTGCTCGCTCTGCAGCAGCTGTGCTGCTTTCAGTCTCTATCATGAGTTTAACCTCAGCAGATTTTTCTGATATCATACTTTTACCTTCGTTGGAGCTGTGCAGCCTTTTATTGAGCCTTTTCTAATGCTCATAGCTAGACTGGCGGGCCCTGGGCTGAGTTTAAACCACCTTCATCTGACTGATTGGTGCTGAGGAAACGCTGAGCCTGCAGAGACCCCTAAAAATGACTCAGACTGAGCTGAATGCGTGCCTGCTGTATGATCATGCCGTGAGGGAAGATGATGAAATGATGAAACTAAGTAAGGTGAATGTAAATCAGTGCCTGCTCGTGTTGCAGATTTCTGGACGTCGGATCTGAACCGGCCGGCTGAGAACCAGGACCCGGTTCCGCATCAGGACCACATGTACCTGTATGTGAACTCTGTTCCTGTGGAGGAGAGACCCAAAGACCTGAGCCCCTCCTCCTCCACCTCCAAACACGATGTCACCACCAATCAAAACATCACCTCCTCCCTGCAGAACGGAGAAGCTTCACAGAAGGTCAAAGGTCAAAATAAAACAAGCCAAGAGATTAAATACAAGCGCCCCCCACCCCGACCCCCCAGCCTGGGCTCAGGGTCCGGGATAGGCCTCCTTTTCACCCCTCCTCCTGCCTCACCTCAAGTGCTGTCTTCTGCAACTCCAGAAGCTGAGAGAAAAGAGGAAGGAAGGGGAGGAGTAGTTGAGAGAGAAGAGAGGAAGTCAGCGTTAACATCTCCTCCATCGAGACCTCCCGTCCCCCCGCAGGGCCGAGCCGCTCCCCCTCTGCCTCCTGCTCCACTCTGTCGCACCTCTCCTTCCAGAAAGAGCTCAGAGCGAGCGGCAGGAGAAGGGACAGAGAGAGAGAAGGGACAAAATGCTGCAAAGAAAGCTGAGAGAGAGGAGGGAGGAGAGAGAGAGGAGAAAATAAAAAGTAAATCAGGTCTGCTGTTTGAGCACGAGAGCAGTGGCCAGCAGCTGGAGGAGGAGGAGGAGGCAAACAAGGAGGGAGAAAGAAGAGACAAGGAGGAGGAGAAGGAGGACAAACTGAAAAGCAGCCCCCAGTGCTTGCTGCTGGGAAAGAAGCCATCCCGCCCAGTACCTCCACCGAGGAGGAAACCAACCATCCAGGACTCGGCCCCGTGCCCCAGCCAGGCCGGAGGAGCCAATCAGAGCACTGGGATTAAAGTGCCCCCTCCATCCCCGGCACGGCGGCCGGATGTGTCGCTGTACTCACCACAGGGGGGCGCTATCCTGGGAACGAATCCTGATTCCAGCTCCACCAGCAGCGCAGAGGAAGACGGAGAGCTGACCCAGGACCTGGAGCAAAATCACAAGTAGGTCTGCGCCCGTCACCTGGGCTGGGTATGACCCGGCTGCATGGCTCCCGGTGGTCACTCATGGTACCGCAATAACAACAATCCCCAGACTCAGACAGCATCACACAGGAGACACCAGTAACACAGGACGGCTCCAAACATTCAAACCACTCTTAATGAAGCTTTAGCTTCACTTCTCTTACAGAGAAGCCACAATACTTAATTATGATCCATTATTATATGGCTGTTTGCTTGCTGCAGGCTCTTTAAGTGTATTTAAAAACGTTTCTTACTTTAAGTAAAACGTCTAAATGATTTTTTTAATGCTTTTGTAAAACAATTATTCAACATGAACCACGTTTGAACTCGTCTGCCTGTGGGCCAAACACGAGGCCGAGCAGCCAAAGCCAAAGTTTTCTACACTGCGTTTCTTTTTGATCAAATATCATTTAAAAAATCCTAGAAATGTTCAGCAGAAGTCCAAACAAAGCCTGTGCTGCTGAGCAATAATCCTGCAACCAGCGGGCCAAAATAAAACTGCAGTTATCTCTGATCAGAGAATCACGCGGTGCAGTCCATGTTTTCCTGCAGACAGCTCCTGAGGTGTCTCTGCTGAACGCTCAGGTCTGATTCTGCCTGTGCGTGCACGTTTACGCCGCACATCGATAAGAAGTGGGGCTCCAGAACAGACCCCTGCTGTACACCAAATCTGATAAACAAAGTACAAAAAAGGCTGCTTACCTTTACCAGATACCTTTGAGCAGGCTGGAAAACGAGATTAAAAATAAATCCACCTTGAATGCACCCATAGCATCACTGCATATCTAGAAAAATATTGCAATGTGAGGCTGGTCGTCCTGTGGTTTCAGATGTGGCACACCTCCTTTCAACCACAGGAGACTTTATATGATATTTTAACTACTCTGGTGCTTGCTATCACACACAATAAGATGCCTGCTCTTAGATGATCAGGCTGCACGCTGCAGATGCGTCAAACAGGCAGCAACACTCAGGAAGGAAATTTGTACAGAGCTGAAATCATCAAAGGCTTTGAGGTCAGTGTGAAAACCTATGAGACACCGCTCCTTTGTGCCGTGAGTCTCAGTAAGGGCTGGAGCTGGAGCTCGGCTGTATCACCGTGCCGGCCAAAAGGGGATTGGATTTGCAGAATGTTTCCGAATTCAAACATTTCTAAAAGCGTCAGGTGTCACACGGCCGGTGCGATGGAGAGGTAAGCTCAAACTAAAGGCGCTCCTTTCTTTACAGCCGGCCTGCAGAGACTCGCAGCTCCAAAGCACCCATACGAAGAACCTCCACCACAGTAATGTTGGACCGGGCTCGCTACCGCCTGTCCACCGTCCTCACCGGACTCATCAGCCACGAGCGTCGCCTCACGCAGCGCATCGTAGAGCTCGCCAGGGACCCTTTCAGCTACTTCGGCAATCTGGTGGGTGCACAGGTGGAAGCCTCCCACCTGAAGGTTCACTTCAGTTACGCTCCCCCCGGATGGCCGTGTCACGCCAGCTGCTTTGTGTTTAGGTCAAAGAGCACCGCGCGTTCACCTTGGAGACGATGCCGAGCCACTCGTCCTCCACAGAGATGCTGCAGGAGATCCGACAGATGATGACCCAGCTGAAGAGTTACCTGCTGCAGAGCACCGAGCTGCAGGCCATGCTGGAGCCACAGCACCAGTACACGCAGGACAAACTCGGTACATTCAAACTGTTTCATTCACTCGGATTATTTTTAAACATGTTAAATGTCAACTTTGCAACATGGGGAACTTTGAGATCAGTCATTTCCTGTAACTTTACATTACACATCTTTTCTGTGGGGAGAAGAAATAAACTCTGACATCAGTGTGCAGAAGTGTGAAGAGACTAAGAGTTGTATGATAGGAATGAAGGAGTCGGACCAAACAGTAATCCAGGATAACGTGGCCTCTCCAGCTTCAGTCTGAACTCTTTGTTTTTCCATCCAGAAATGAGAGATTAACTGCTGTGTGTTTGCGCCTGCAGAGAGCATAGTGGAAGCTGCTCTGTGTAAAAGTGTACTGAAGCCCCTGAAGGAGTCGATCTACCAGAGACTGGAGAAACTGCACACCGGTGACAACAACCTCAAACAGCTGGCTCAGAACCAGGTGAGACAGTTACTGCTGCAGTCCTGCTGTCATCACACAGCACTTTCTGTACTATTACCATTTTCTTTGTCCGCATCATTTATGCTTGCGCCTGTATCACTGTGGGAGTCACTGCTGTACGGCAGCAGCCGTGTGCTTTGTGATGCTGATGGTGTTTGTGTTGCTGTGCGCCAGTCTGTAGTCCTCGGCAGCACCACCACGGCACTGGGAATTACCACCGCTGTCCCCGAGGCCTCGGCTATGGAGAAGATCAGCATTAAACTGAACGCCCTCCATCAGGAGTACTCTCCTCAGAAGAAGATCGAGCTGCTGCTGAAGGCCTGCAAGATCATCTACGACTCCATGTCTGTCAGCTGTCCAGGTCAGCACCGCCACCTGTCCTGTAACTCTGCATGTTAACTTAAATCAGCGGTCACCACATAAACTGTAACTCCAACTGTCACACATCCCACCGCTGCTGCTGTTTCTGTGATCCCAGGCCAGAAGCTGCTGCAGCGCTCTTGGACATTTAGAGAGAACGCTCTCTTTTTATTTGGAGGCCGTTAGAATAAAGTGCAGGTTTAATGCACCCGGCTTCAGTTTTCAGGGCTGAAGTGATGTCCATCTTTTATTACAGCTGATATTTGCATTTGCCTCTGCAGGGCGGGCCCACGGCGCTGATGATTTCCTGCCTGTGATGATGTACGTCCTGGCCCGGTGCAATCTGTCCGCCTTGCAGCTGGATGTCGAATACATGATGGAGCTGATGGACCCGTCGCTAACACTGGGAGAAGGTGCAAAAACATGCACTGCAGAAGATGCTGAAAGTGCTCATGTACGCACTCATCACTGATTACATCACCGTGTGTGTGTGTGTGTGTGTGTGTGTGTGTGTGTGTAGGTTCCTATTACCTGACCACCACCTACGGGGCGGTGGAGCACATTAAGACGTTTGACCAGCAGAGGTCAGCAACGCGCCAGCTCAGCAGAGAGGTTCAAGACTCCATCCACCGCTGGGAGAGACGACGCACCTTCAACCAGGAGCGCACGGCTCAGGGATCAATACGGGTACACACACACACACACACACACACACACACACACACACACACACACACACACACACACACACACACACACA
>JAVDPK010017411.1:19601-42320 GCA_034780415.1 Cichlasoma orientale | reverse complement strand
CCCCCCCCCCCCCCCCCCCCCCACCCCCCCCCCCCCCCCCCCCCCCCCCCAAAAGACATGCTGGAGAAGAGAATCAAAGATTAATAATAACTAGTGATTAAATGCAGAGTGCACGGAATGAATAGAGGTGAGTGAAAAAGAAATACTCAGTGCATCATGGGAACCCACTGAGCAGCCTAGGCCTATTGCAGCATAACTAAGGGAGGGTTCAGGGTCACCTGATCCAGCCCTAACTGTAAGCTTGATCAAAAGGAACGTTTTAATCCTAATCTTAAAAATAGAGAGGGTGGCTATCTCCCAAATCCAAACTGGGAGCTGGTTCTGCAGAAGAGCTGAAGGCTCTGCCTCCCATTCTGTTTTTTCTAAGTATTCTAGGAACCAAAAGTAAGCCAGCAGCCTGAGAGCGAAGTGCTCCATTTGGGTAATATGGTACTATGAGGTACCTATCTATATCCATACTGATGTGGACTGGATAATGTGTTAGGAATAAAGGATGCCGCATCGCAGATGTCAGGCACATGCATGCCTGACATCATTAGGGTGTGCTCCTAATGAGACTACTGATGGTGTCCTGAGGGATCTCTTCCCAGATCTGGACCAGGGCATCCTGGACAGTCTGAGGTGCAACCTGGCGGTGCCGGATGGACCGAAAGATAATGTCAGACAGGTGCTCTATTGGATTTAGGCCAGGTGAGTGTGGGGGCCAGTCAGTGCATTGTTGTGGACCAGGAGGATACCAGGACCCACTGCACCAGCGTAGGGTCTGACAAGCCTATACAAGTCTGTGTGTCCCTCTGTGGATATGCCTCCCTGGACCATCATTGACCCACCAGACCGGTCATTCAGAACAATATCAATATTCCTTATATATATATATATATATATATATATATATATATATATATATATAAACACACACAGACACAGCAGAGGGTCAGGTTAGAAAACTGTGAGGATGTTCACACTGCACATTGCACTCCAACAAGAAGGCAATATAAACATGACACATCGACAGGGTGGGGGAATTCCTCATGCATGGCTACTAACCAAACATGAAATGTTTATGTTGTCTGTGTTTGCGATGGTGCGCTGGTATGCATGCTGGAGAAAAACAAGAGACAAGGTTGAGTCTGAATCTACGTCTACATGTGGTGCCTCCCACGGCATCACGTATTCTAGCATCAGAGCATGGCAGGGAGGGGCAGCTGACGTTTCCTGACCAAAGATACGGATATTGAACCGGACAAGACATTAACATTTCACCAGCACCTTTTCTCTATTTTTTTCTTATCACCCTCTCCCTCCTTTTTTGACATGGTGCTGGCATTCCCCAGAGCAGTGGTACACTCACACTGTACTGAAGGAAGTGCCATGATCCAGAGGCACACCTACATCGCAATGGGAGATAGAGCAAAGTAAGCTGAAGAGAGGTGGTTTGGGGGGGGGGGGGGGGTGCATGGTTTTGAGCCACAGTGTGCCCTCAATGTAAGGGGCAAGTTTTTCCTCTTCATTTCTCACCCTTCTGTGTCTCAGCAACAAAAACATGCGAAGCCTTCGGTGGTTAAAGAGCCTCGGGCAGTGGGCGAGCGCTCACTCTGACAGCTTCTAAAAGCACTTTTTCATCGTCCCCACGTCCTAACTTTCACATGCTGCTTTTAATGATCTATACTCTGCTGTCTGAAGGATTGCTAAAGACATTTGTTTTCAACTTTTATATATTTTTCTTTGTGTTTCCAACATGTGTGTATTTAGGTGTACAAGTGTTTGGTTTGGTCTCATGGTTTACTCTGTCTTTTAAAGTACAACTACTCTGATCATTTCCAGCTTCCTTTTTTTTTTTAATCGTGTACTTTAGCAAAGCTCCGTCTGAAACACAGTGTTTAGCCCCTCTCCCTTTGAAACTACCTTTCTTTTAAGCCAACTATCATCTAATTGGCTGCCTTTTGCAAACCAGCCAGTGGCTGGGGTTTCGGCGTTTAAAGCCAGAGCCATGTGTCACGGATGGCTATATTATGGATTTATGCTCTCATTAACATCTCACGGAAACGAGAGCAGAGGAAACTGTATTGACAGTCTTTAGAGCATCTGAAGCCTGAGCTTTTGGCTCACAGGGATTCTTTGTATCGTGAAAAAATTGGCAATTTTTAATGTATCCATCACTGTAATCATACATATATGTATGGGTCTACTTTATGTTTTATATTTGCTGGCTTCTACAGTACCTTCTGCAGCAGCTATTTGTTGAGTTTGTATTGTTAATGTTAGAGTTCATTATTATAGGCTAAAAGATTTCAACTTTTGTAAGAATTTATACTACAAAATGATGAGGATAATGGCATTAATAATAAAAGAACAAAAGTTATGAGACAGAGCTGGAGAAGTATTACAGCAACTGAGAAATGACAGGGTCACAGAAGACCTCGTAGCTCTCGTTTCATTTCGTATGGTTTCTTAATAAAAGACTAGACATAGTTTAGGCCAGAAATAGGGTGTGCTCTACCCAGCCCTGACCATCTGTGCTGTTTACTTTGAGCATGACATTAACACCCAGCATACATATGTTAAGAGTCCTCTCTGAAAGTACAGTGTGCGGTCGAACCAGGGGATTTGTTCAAATTAGGCTCTTAAAGATCATGTAACATAAGTGGAAACAAATGTGGATACCTCTGCCATGTTATTCTTCCGATGCTCTGCCAAAGCCCTGGCTTCGAGACAGCTCGTGTCTCAACAGTGGAGTAAAATCCAGCCGGAGAACACAGGACACAAGTTTTTTGTTTTTTTTCTTGTCCCAGGCTGTTTGTTACACTTGAAGCTCATTTTTATGAGACACCTAGGAGTGTTTAGAGAAGCCTGACTCTCAGGCCTCCATAATACAGCCTGTGTGTAGGAGTCCCAAGTTATGCCTAATGCGTAATGCCCATTGAGTCGCCTGTTATACATGGTAATGAATGGTGGTCAGAGAAACAGTGTCCTGTATCAAAGAGCTGAACTAACATGCCTTTCTCACGGAGCCAGAGAAGTGGCCCTTTGTCATGGCGGACGCCTGCTATTGACTCCCAGCATCTCACAAAATATGCCCCATTGTTGGTGAAGGCCAACTCCGTTTACAACTCTGAAATGACAGCATTCCTGAAGTCAGCAACACCAACCTCTTCTCTTACAACGTCCAAGAATGATAGCAATAAATTACAATTGCTTTTATTACCCATTCTCACTGAGCACCTTTTGTGTAATTACATTTTTTTTTATTATTCTTTGAGGTGTGTGTGTGTGTGTGTCGCTCTACCACCACCCAGTCCCCTTTCATGGGTGCACCAGCTTTCTTCCACATCCGGAAACATGCGTGGTGGATATTTGTGATTCTGATTTGGCCGTGAGTGTGAGCTAGTTAAAGTGTTTGAAGTGTAGATGGTACGGTTACAGCATGGCTTGTAGTTACAGCGCTTTGTGTGGTCAGTAAGACTAGAAAAGCACTATATAAATGTGAGTAGAATGCATTACACTCCACTATTTCAGTGTGTCCCATCCTGATAAGTTCCCCATGACTGTGGTTCCAGTTCCTCTTATCTTGTCTCAAACCATATACCATATAAAGCGAGACAGCCTTTTTGCCTTTAAAAAAAATATGTGGAAGTTAGGGGTTAAATTTCATTGCTCCTTCCAGTCTGGAACATGTGGTGTTCAAGAACAGTCTAGCTCATCTCTGTCTGCAACTAAACAGACGGAACCCTTAGAGAGCGCAAAGGGCTTCTTTCTCTGCGAAAATAATGACAGTGAAAATTGTACTTGGGGAAAACAGGCAGTTGAGTCCTTTTTAAAAGCTCTACCGCCACCATCCATTCCCCTTTCGTGGTGTTGGTAGTGTTGAAATGTTTTTCATCAGTAGAAGCTATTTATTCGGCTCCAGCGTGTGTCTGTGAGTGAGAGAGAGAAAAGTAAAGCTCAGGAAAGCATTTATTTATAGGTATCTGAAAGCTGTGGGGCCCTGAAACTCTGGGATGTATTATGACGTGCCTTTGGAAAAGCGAAAACAAAATCCCTTACAGCCAAATCTAGCTATTTTTATCACTTAGGTTAGCTCCCAATTGTGCTCCATAAAAGCTGCATTCTCACCCTAACCCTCTTGCCTACACTAACTTGTTAGTCCAAATACTGTTTTTAGTCTTCCCAAAACCCATGCAGGTGTCCAGTGAAAGCATATATGCTAGAAATCTCTGGCGTGCATGACACCTTTTAAGACAATGTGAGGTTTTAGAGTGAGCAGCCCCAGGTCTTAGTGCTGTATGCTGTCTTGTCATCAGAAATGTAGAGTACTTCTGCGCTGAATCCAGTAATCCCTGGGTCCATGTCTGTCTCAGAATATTGTCTGAATTGAATCACTACCAGTGGCGCTAACAACTTCAATGATGAAGTCAGCACCTCTCAACATCTTGCCTCTTAATGGAGTCTTCACTGCCTTTGTCCTTAAACATCCATTTCCATTAATTATTCAGGGGGAGAAAGGAAAACCGTTTGAGTGGGTAACACTGATCCAGTGTACTCAACCAATCTATGCAGTGTAAGTAATAAAATACCACACACTCAGACGACACAATAAAAGAGATTGAGACAGAGGAGATGCTTGTTAAAAATGTAAGTAGACGGAAGCTACCCGAAGACAACAGAGGGAGGAGGAGGTGGTGGCTCGGGAGTCAAAAGACACAGCAACAACATCTTAGTGTCTGGGTTAATCAGCGAAACAGGCCGATAGCAGCTGGTGTTTCACTGTATCCTCCCGGTCCATGGAGGGCGACTGTCTAAGCAGAGGCTGAGTCGATGTGATGCGCCCTTGGTGCAGTTGAGTGATACTAATTGGGATTAGCGCTGATTGCACTAAAGTGACACAAGACATTCCAGGGCCCAGCCTTCCAGACTCCACTCACTGCACTGTCAAACTGTGCCGTATGTTTTCTTCTCATCCTCGGGGCTTTGGGAAGATGCAGTGCACAGAAAATAAAAGCCAAACTAAAGTGCAGGAAAAAAGAGGAAACCTAGAGAGATTTTTTTGTTTCTCTGAAATAAAAAGACAAAAAGACTCGGTTACCGTGTTGTTCTACCGGTGCCCAGGCTGGAAAAGGTCACAGTGCACTTTTGAACTTTCACTTTCAATAAGGCTAGAATGCAGAAAGGGAGGGGTTGGAAATCCATAAGACATCCTGCAAAGATGTATCCACTCCAGCTCTGCCACCAGTCTCACTTAGATCTTCATTGACAGGAGGCTTTTTCGCCCTGAATTTGATAAACCCACCCAGCCAACCGGTGTGAAGAGAAGAGGTTGGAGAGAAGATGATTTTTTTCCTCTAGATTTTGGAGGGGGGCTTTTTCGAGGTATTAGATCCATGAACTGGGAGTGCTGTATTGAATATTTTATCGACTGTCTGCTTGCCCCGTGCTGACCTGCCTGACATGCTAAGTTCCTGGCTCGCTGGAGACGCCACGTCACTTTGCATCAGCCCAGCCACCCATGAGGCTCCCCTGCATTTCCTGTGAATAAACTCGCACACAGTGGGGGAGGAAGAGAGGCCAGGGCACAGGGGCACTGGGGCTGACATGAGGAGAAAACACACACATTCTTTCTCTAAAGAACAACACACAACCTTGGCTACAGTATGAACTCCCTTGGTCAGAGCCCGATGAATCCTCTGAAAGCATCCAGTGAAATGAAACGACCTGAAACCTCTATTTTAATTACGGCTTCACTGCTCATAAAGTTTGCTCCAACAGTCCAGAGCTGGCTTAATTAGATGCGAGCACAACAAATATTCCAACAAGTCTTTATATCTGAACCTGTCCGTGTGTTATCTTATTTGTGGTGCCTATTAGTAGGAATTAGCAGTCGTACCTAGATGAACCTGTATGGTATGGTGGATATTAAGGTGGTTGCTTTGAAGAAACTGAGGAAATTACTTTTCTGTCTCCTTTTCTGTAATTATGAAGCGTTTTTAGTAAAAGATTACCAATCAAGACTGCCATCTTTTTCACATGATGTGCAAGCAACATTTACACAACAGTAACAGGTTGAGAGTGACACAGCCCAGTGTGCATAGGGAGTTATGCTCCGAGGATGTGAGCACACTCTCTCTCACCCCCCCCCCCCATACCCCTCATCTCCATCCCTCTGTCTCTGGCTCATTACTGGCAGTGGGGCTTCCTAATGTGTTAAAACTCAGTGGGGTGGAAACGTCAGCCAACGGACTTTGGTCCCCCAACGGTCTTTACTTATTCATGCAAGCACTTGCCTCTCCGCAGGACAGTGTAGCATTGACCCAGGAGGACAGCAGGGCTGAGAAAAAAATGACCCTGTACCAGGGTCACTCAGCATTTTGGGCCAATGAGTAGACAAACATCAGCGTCAGTGTAGCACTGAACTCAGTCCTGTTGATGATGAAAATATGCCGCTCTGCTGCCAGTATCGCATAACCTTCTTTAGCAAACCTCAGTTATGTTTACACTCATGCGTGCTATGAAGTTAATTATCACACCATGTGACAGCAAGACAGTTAAAATAGATATTACTGGGCCAGGAATATAAATTTAACAAAGCCAGCAAAATCCATTAATTACGTGATCATTGTGGTACATGTCTCATCCTAAACACATGTATCCATTATAAGTGTCACCATTTTTGGTAGAGGTAGACAGTAGAAAAGCAGGTTTTGGCTTGGATGCAGTAAAGTTGCAGAAACTCTTGACTTTCAGCTTTAATATAATGATTTGATCAGTTTGATCATGTAACTCTACTCTGCATTTTAGTGCTGTTGTGAAAAGAATTGAGGAATTAGACAACAAACATTGCAGGAACAAACGTTATACTCAGTATTTAGAGTCATATATCAGTTCAGTCAGGCATTGTTGTTTATTGTTAATGTGCTGATGTAACTGATGTTTTCCATCTTATCGTTGACTCAGGTGGGTGAAGTATGGAATGAAATCTTTTAACAATAGACAAAGTTATGTTTTTATTAAGTTAATAAACTATTTTATGATTTTAGAGGAAATTCTGTTGTACAGGGACAATAAGTTAGAATTTGTGGGGGCGCCTGGGTGGCTCAGGGGTGGAGCAGGCGACCACATTCATATGGCGCCCTTGCGGTACTGCTAATAAAAGCTGCTGTGGCCAAAAAAAAAAAAAGTTAGAATTTGTGGGAATGATATGTGTTTGTAAAATGACTTGTTTAAAACTTACAAAGCTTATATGGTAGGTTGCCTAATTGTGTGTAAAGTCTGTTTATTGCTGCTCAGGACTGCCATCCACGAGCTTATAAATCTATAATCGCAGATAGGGATGGTTAAATATGAACTGTCAGATGCTGTCCAAAAATAGCCCCACTGTTGGCCTAGTCCTGACACCTCCCATCCTCCTATTTACTATTTAATCTATGTCCTCTCTCACCCCCTTCTATCTCTTCACATCTCTAATTTACCCTTCTCAGTCCCACTTGCGAGCATCCCTCTGTCAACAATCCCAGTCTTTCCTCCCATGTCTTCCTTTCCTCCTTTCCTTAATTCTCCCTCCCTCCTCTCTGCTCTCCCATCATGCCCATCACACAGTCATCACAGATCATTTAGAGGAACCCTCCAAACTTGTTTGTTTGCCTTTCTGTCATCGTCATTTGCCAAAACCCCCAACCACCAAGCCCCAACACGATGTTTTACAGTTGGCCCTTCAAAGAACTTGTGGACCTTCAAGATGAAGTTGGCTGTCAGCTTCTTCCCGCACATCAGCAGCCACAGAGAATGTGATTTACTAAGCAGGGTGTGTTCCTCCACTTGCTAATGTGATGGTTTTGACAGTGTTGTGGTTAAGTTGTCTGAACTTGGTTCTGGGGAAGTTCAGCTACCATAAATCAGAGTTAAGCATGACTAAACATTACATTTCACTTTGGAACAGCGTAAAACAATACAATAGCTTTCAAAGAATCTGTGCACATGTATAGATTGCATGTAGTTTATATTCATTTCTTTGTTTTTTGTTGTCAGAAAATATACTTTTTGTCCTAAATATGCAGCTTGTAGACCTTTATAAACATCAAATGCAGACTAATGACAGTATGTTCGATCCTTATGTACCTGTATTCACTGTTATAGCTATACTCAAGAACCTTCATCACATAAATAGTAGATGAAACTGGGCGGCACTGACTGACACTAACTCACAGTAACCTGACTGGAGACCAGCAACAATGAAATAGGGCTTGGAGATATTTTTTTTCTGCATATCAATAATTGAATAACCTACTTAACCTCAGTTCTTTTTCTTTGTATTATCACTATTCAGCATGTACAGATAATATGTCTGCTATGTGATTATTGTACCTCATTGGTTATTTAGGTTTTTGTATTTTTTATGCACTTTTTGTGGAGTAGAGTGGTGCTGTGACAGAAGCTTTGGCACAGGTGTTTGCTGAACAAAAAAAAAGAGTTGAAATGCTGGTGTGATAATAACTGACAGCACTTGATCTCAGTTTGATTACGCTAAAGGCAGAAACGTTTTTACTGACTGTGAATTATAATTACTTAAACTCTTTTCTGGATGTAGTATGAAATCATTGCCAGAAACAAGCCTTCATCCATGTTGCCTCAGTCTGAACAGTTTATGCAGTTCAGTTGAATAAGGTGAACTGGTGCCTGTCCCAGCTCTCACAGGACAAAAGGCAAGGTGCACCTGTGACATGTTGCAAGTCTGTCACATTCCCAACTACAGACAATTTAGAATCACCAATTAGCCTAAGAGGCGTGTCTTTGAGCTGTGGGAGGAAGCCAGGGAGAACCCACGCAAGCCCAGGGAAAACATTAAACACTACACTGTGTGTGGATTCGAACCCAGGACCTTATTGCTGTGAGGCGACAGTGCTAACCTGCCATGAACCAGATAAGCCTAGATCTTTGATCTTGACACTTAAACAAAGCTGTTTTAGTGTAGCAGTGGATTTGTAACACAGATTGGATCATTTCCCAAATTCTTCCACAGTATAATTAACCTTTCATTTATCATTCTTAGACTGGTGGTGCCTCCCTGTTAAGCCTTTTCCCCAAATGCTTCCTTACAGCAAATCTAAGTAGGTCAATTCCAGTCCCAGTTTTATATCCACTGCCTTACAACTGGTCATCGACACCACTGACCCTGCCATGCTGCATAATAAATGCCTCTCACAAATGTTGCAGCACCCTCTCCATTAAGCGCCCTCAGTGCACAGAGCGGTCACCAACAGCAGCATCATAAGTGTTGTTAGTGGACACTGTGAGCATTATGATAAAAGAGCTGAACTGCTGTTTGTATGAGCGACACAAGACAGCATCGTGATTTACTGTTTTAACTGACACTTTTTCTGCTTATGTGTCCTTATTTTGCATGTTTGTCTCACTTACACATTTCAGATCACTAAACAGATTTTAAAATCAAAGATAACCCAAGTAAATACAAAATGAGGATTTAATTTATTAAGGGGAAGAAACTGTACAAACCTAGAAAAAAAAGTGAATTAACAGATTACTGCCACACTTGTTGAGTCAAGAAATATCTTAAATAGAACGCGTCTGACAAAGTGAAGAGGCTAAAAACTTGGAACAATGGTGAACTTTCCCAGGAGTGGCCAGCCCAGCAAAGCTTCTCCAAGAGCGCATCAACAGCTCATCCAGGAGGTCACAAAAGAACCCAGAACAACATCTAAAGAAGCGCAGGCCTCACTTGCCTCAGTTAAGGTCAGAGTTCAACAATAAGAAAGAGACTGGGCAAGAATGGCATGTATGGGAGAGTTCCAATGCGAGAACCACTGCTGGTGAAAAAGAACTCAAAGGCTCGTCTCACATTTACCAAAAAACATCTTGATAATCCTCGAGACTCTCGGGAAAATATTCTGTGAACTCACAAGACAGAAGTTAAACTTTTTTGGAAGATGTTACATCTGTCATAAAACTAACAGCATTTCATAAAAAGAACATTATGCAGCCAGTCAAACGTGGACCTGGACGACTTGCCGTAATTGATGGAACCATGAATTCTTTTCTCTACCAGAAAATCCTGAAGGAGAAAGTCTGGCCATCAGTTTGTGCCCCGAAGCTCAAGCGCACTTGAGTTATGGAGCAGGACAATGATCCAAAACACACCTAAAATGAAGGTTTTGGACAAAATCAAGACTTAAATCTGATGGAGATGTTTTGGAATGACCTTCAATAGGCTGTTCATGGTCAAAACCCTCCAGTGTGGCTGATTTAGAATAACTGTAAAGAACAGTGGGCTAAAATTCATCTGCAGCAATGTGAAAGACTCATTGCCGCTCATTAGCTGCCAATGGTGGCACAACAAGTTATTAGGATTAGGGCGCAATTACTTTTTCAAACAGGGCCAGGTAGGAGTGGATAGCTTTTTTTCCCCTTAATAAATTCAATTCAATTTTGTATTTACTCAGGTTATCGTGATGTAATATTAAAATGTGTTTGATGATCTGAAATATTTCAGCGTGACAAATGTGCCAAAAACGAAGAAATCAAGAAGGGGGCAAAAACTTTATTTCACGGCACTCTATGTATTCAAATCAGTGTGACATGAAATGGCTAAATATGATGTTTAAAAAATAATTCATTAAGGTTGTTTGTTTGTTTGTCAAACCAGAATGCTGGTTCCTACTTCTCACTGTGTGAATTTGTAAATTGAATATCTCTAGTTTATAGCAGAATCTGTGGGGTCCATTGGAAGGACTTAAAGGGTGGGCAGGCACAAACCCCAACTGTCAAATGATCTAGAAGCATGTTAGCTTTTTAACATCAGAATTCAGTTGCATCCAACAAGCATCCCCACTCTAAAAGCATAATTAACACGTGGAGGTGAAGGTATGCAGATTTTACAAACAATTCTTTCATACTGTTTTTTTTTTCCTTGTTAATCTTTACTGTTCACTGTAAATTGTGCTAGATTACATTCTGAATATTAAAAGGCACAGTCAATTTTTTTAGGTTGTTTATTAGAAAAAGTATATTGTACTCATTCATAAATTAGTGTATAATTACATCTTCTTACAAATTGATGCATTCTCATAAACTTATAATTAATCCATTAAAAATACATAGGAGCAGGTGCCAGTTTGTGGCATGTTCCCCCACCATATTTGAATACAGTGGCTGGGAAGGACGTCTCCCTTCCGACTAATCATGTTTTACATTTGTGGCTAGAGGCCGGCCACATGTGTAATAAGCCAAAAGCGTGGCTGCACTTTCAGACTCATACCTATGTTTTATCATCTGAGAAGGGGTCCTCTTTTACCAAGGAAGAAAAAACATGAAGGAAAGAGACAACAGCATTGGCATCCCAATAAAATGTTATCCTCCTCCTCCTCACCTCAACCCTCATGTGCCGTACGAAAGTCAGGGCTCTAACACATGAAAATATCTGAAAACATGCTTATTTATTCCTGATATTGTCGCCATTACTTGTTGTCTCCCATCTCCGGACAGCTAAACAACAACAGCTGGTTGTACACCTTCTCTCTGATGAACAGTTTGATTACATTCTCGCACTGAATGAGACGTTATTCACTAATCTTTTCAGCTTCACTAATGCCAGCTAACAGAGGCTAACAGCGGCAGAAACAGCAGCACTTACCAACAGAAAAGTTCAGGATATCCTCAGCAGCTCACCTCAGTGTTGCTGTCATTGGTCAGAAGTGAGCTTCACTGACTCAATGACTCATATTGAACTCCTTTCACAAAGATTTACCACCTATTGTTTTCATATTGTACAAACTATCCTACATGTGTGAATGTCACAGGAGATTAAATTATGGCTGTAAGCTGCACACAAGCACATGGATACAAACTAGGAAGCTTTGATAAACAGTCTATTTTTGGTCTAGAAGTAATTAAAATGATGTATGAGTGATTTGCGGAAACCAAAAAATGATATATTTTACCACTAATTTGTTTTTAATTCACAGTAAATGTATATAGTATATATACAATATATAGTTGATACCTTAGCATTCACCACTTTTTAACTGAAAAAGTCTAAAGCGTACTCTACACAGTGATTCTAAGTATTGTGTGTGTCCCTGTAGACAACAGAAAAGCAAGGAAAGTACTGTTTTGCTGTGTTTGCCAGTGTGTTGAGGGATTAAGTCAACTTATTTGGCAGAAAATAAAACATAGATTAAATATGTCTGCTGCTTCACATAATGAGTATCTGAAGTTTCTCAGCTCCATGTGATCCCATTAGAAGTATAAGCCCGTTTCTCTCTGTAACATCATTTCCCCTTCTTGCTAATTGCACTCAGTCACTGCAGCACTTCCTCCTCTACTCTGTGATCTAAAGCACTCCGTCCTTCCCATGACCACAACAGATTTCCATACAGTCACGCCACAGGTCAACAAGCTTGGACAGACATCATTTCCCACTCAAGAGGTGTTCCTTCCAAGCCGCCACCGAACCACTACCACCCCAGGGTGTCAGAAAGCCATTAAAAGCCAGTCTCCTAAAACAGTTTCTCAGCTCGCCCAACTTGCTTCTTCTCTCAGGCCATATTAAATAAATAAAGCCAGCGGCACTCTCTGAGTCTGGGCAAGAGAGACTGTGCAAAGAGTGGGGCGGCACTGAGAGTGAGTGAGAGGGTCGCTGGTATATGTTGCTAAAATGCTCCAAATGTAATTCAGCCTCGGGTCAGAACTTTAAAAGTGTAGCAGCGTGTTCTCCCTGAGTTTGTATGTTGGCACTGAATGTGTGTGAGTGTGTGAAAGGGGACAGTTTTTAAAAGGTTTGGAGGAGTGAAGGTCAGGTGATGGAGAAAGCATTAACAGAAAACCTCTCTGCTCCCTCTCCCTCCTGCTCTTCCCCTCTGCTGCCCATGAAAGTTTGATGTTAGAATTAGGTTGTTGACTCATCTCGCACCTCTGTGCTCATAGTATTGACAGGCTGCCAGCGGACTGCTGGGCGGGCTGAGATAGCCACTGAGTGTCTATTCCCTCCCTCACTGTCTCACTTCCTCTCTTTTTTTCGCTCTCCTTTTGCTTCAGCATCAGCCAACAGCATCAGAAGTGTTTTAACAGAGCTTTAATGGTCCCAGCCCCAAACCTCACCTCCAGCACACACTCACTCGCACACGTACACTTACACACACATGCAAGCGCACCACGGGTTGGAAATAGCTTGCTGGTAGAGAAAAAGTGTTGAACAGAAAAAAAAAAAAGAGAGAGCGCTCGTTGTGCTGATGGAGGATGACATGCCCTCCTTTTCTCACCCCCAGCTCTCCCAGCTCCCATCTTCCGTACTTCTGCACACTGGCTCACATGACCAGGCTGCCTCGATTTTATTGTTTCATTTCATTCTAGTTTCTCTTGCTCTTTAAAGAGCTTCATGTAATGTAGCTAAGGATATTCTGGCTCTCTTTCCTTTTTCCCATTCTTCTCTTCATCATTTTTTCCTAGGATACTGTATCCTCTCTTAATGCGCTTAAAGTTTTTTTTTCTCTCTCTCTCTCAAGCAGACAGCATTCTGGTGACTCGTGGCTACATGCTGCGCTGGATACACAGACTTTAACATACCATCATTTACACAGGGAATGAACATGGAGATGAGAGTTTCTTTTTGTTTGTTTTGCTTTGGTATTCCACTTGCTTAACTATTCAGGCATGTCATCTCAAATGGCTTAAAGATAGTTTTAATAGTGCTGCTTGTAATATTAGTTTTCATCTCAGGAAAATAAGGATTTTTCACTTGGGAGCTGGTGGAAACCAAATCAGAGCTACAAGAGATGCTGGACTGGAGTCATTAGATTCACATACATCATGTTGCTCTTTAGGTGCTTGATGCTACATGGTAGATTGGCACGTATCTCTCATGCCGCAGATCAGCATTTACATCCTGTCACACAGTTCGTTAACGTTCCCTTAAGCCCTTTTGAACTTTAGCCCTGCTGGGGCCACATCAGTAGGATTTGCAGGAAATTTTATCCATCTGTACATTAGTTCAGCTCTGGAAGCTTTGGTTGAGAAGCGCTTAAAGATAAGTTGTGCCTTTAAAAACAAAGCTTTTAATTTTAAATAAAATAGTTCATTGATGTGGTCCTCACATTTATAGGCAGATCATATAGATTGTCTGTCTCTGTGAATCTGATATCAATGTTCAGTCTAGTGATAGAGATGGTCTTTATGACTATCGGGAATTTGTTTATTCTTTGGTAACTTTATACCTTCTACATAGACTTTATGATTGGTTGTTTCTCTTCATTGAACAAGCTGTTGAATAAGCATATGGAGCCCATCATGGTCATAATGCTGTGTATACCCAAGAGTTTCCTGCACCTCTGATCTGATAGATAAGACATAGTTTGGTTGATATAATTATTCCTGGAGAAAACTGGCCTTTTTTTTTTTTTTGCTGCAGTATAAAGGTAGCATAAACTAGGAGGGTTTTCCTTTCTGGTACGAGCTGTACTTGAGTGGAAACTCCAGAACTTCTGTTCTTTTTGAATGTTTTGCCATAAAAACAGTCACATTTAGTATAGCCGCAGTTTGTCATCTTTTGATGAGGTCTCATCCTGACTCATTCTTTCCTTTTGTCTGTTTTTCTCTCTGTTGTTCACAGTCTCTTACCTCCTGTCTCCTTTACCATGCCCCCTCCACCCTTAACCCCCCCCCCCCCCCCAAACCCTTTCCTTCAGCTTCGGGTATGTGTGTGTGTCTGGTGTTGAAGGGTTTAGCCGCGATGAGCGCCATGCTAGGCCCAGCCAGAGGCAACGCTCATTAGCAGAATTTAGCCACACAGGCGCTGAATGGGACGGCTTGTTGACACACAATGGGATCAACCCCCTCACACTCACCCAACACACACATAACCAAATCATGGCTCCAGCCTGACGCGTCATGCCCCCCTCTCTTGCCCTCCTCAAGCTTGTGTGGATGTGTGTGTTAGAACAGCCCGTCTAGATAACTCATCTAATGTCCTCTTTCCCTCACCTTATACCGTCACACTCAGAGTTACATACCACACACCTCTTCATACATCCTGAATACACATGAATTTTCACACTACATGTATGCAGTAACGTTTACATGTTAGTCACATTTTTTTTAGGTGGATGCAGGCGCGTTTTGGGAGTACAATGCATCTTTTGTCTGTTTGTGGCAACGAGCAGAACTGTCCCTCACAGATTTTAGTACCTACAGTGAAACTGTCTCCTAAAGGGATGGAGCATCCTCTAACTACCAACATCCCCACCCCCAATTTCAGCAACACACACACACACACACACACACACACACACTTGGTAATGGAATAAGCAACCCTAATACACAGTAAACTGACCAGTTAGTGCTAATAGGTTCTTTCACTTTGGCCTGGTTTAGCTGTCACATGGCAGTAGGACAAGGCTCCGTCTTATGGTCTCATCCACCCTGCCGGATGGGACATATCAGCTCCAATTTGGCCCATCGCCGCCTTTAAGAAAATTCATCAGGCCCTCGTTAGGAATGAAAGCACTCAGTGTACCAGGAGCTGAGGCAGATGGGAGATTAGTTTAGGCTCCCACGGACAGGGAATATAGAAGGAGGAGTTCTGTGTTTGTGTGAGCTGAGATGGAGAAAATGAGGGAACATAAGACTCTTAAGTTTTTTGTGTCTTTCTAGACACAAGTAGTCTTTCTGTGTTCTTGTGTGTTCAAGGTACGCGATTATGAAGCTACATATATTGCCCTAAAAGGAATAAAAACCACTGGGAAGAGAATTCAGATATTTCGTAAGAAGAGGGTGATTGCTCCACGCAGTAATTTTTCAGCCAAATGCTGGAGCCTCCACATTTCTTCACACAGCTGACCCCTGTGTGACTCCCTGCCACTTTGAATTATCACACGACTGGATGTGTTGCATTGTGGGAAACATCTGCAATGCAACACGTATATAAAGGCTGCAGCCATCATAAAGGCTGCAGCTACAAGCTCAGTTAATAATAATGACTGCAGCACGGTGGCATGGGTTTGAATCCACCATCTGGCCAGGGCCTTTCTGTGTGGAGTTTGCATGTTCTCCTTGTGTCTGTGTGGGTTCTCTCTCTGGGTACCCCACCCCAACACTCACACACACACACACACAGTCCAAAGACATGCAATTAAGTGGGTTTAGGTTAATTGGTGATTCTAAATTGACCATGAGTGTCAATGGTGGCTCTCTGTGTTGGCGCTGCCATAGACTGGGTGTACCCCGCAACCCTGAATTGGATAAGTGGAAATGGATGGATGAAGTTAATATTATTGCCTAAGATAAATTGTCCTAAACCAGTTTGCATCTCAACATGTACACTTGTTCTTTGTTGTTTTTGCTACTTATTGTGGTGCTCTCTGAAAATAAAATACCGTATGTCGTGTTTCCATTAGAACCTAATCGGTGTGGGTCCACTCGGCTCGCCACGGTTTGGTTTGGTTTCCATTACAATTGAGGACCACCTCAGTGTGGGTGGAGTCGATATACCAACGCGGGCAGAAGTCTCGTGACGTAATTTGTATGTGACTCAAAGTGTGATGACTTGTCACTAGGGTGGTATCCTGAAGGGTGCAGGGGGGACCTGCATTTGTATCTCTGTGATTTGTAATTCAGGGAGACCAGTCTTGAACCTCTACTGACAAATTTGTACCTTATGTAATGCTATAAAATTGGGCTCTAAAAAGTGCAAAGTTAGCCACAGAGTACCCATTACTTTGGATATGCATAATTAGCCCGAGGGAATATGTCGATTGCACACATAGGTAAAGAAATGGGCTTTTCTGAATTTGGAGCTTTTGCACTGTGAAACCTGCAAGTAACAACATGTTGATTTCCTCTTAGTTGAATTGAAAATCTCTTGTCAGTTATATTGTCTAGAGTTGAGAC
Organism: Cichlasoma orientale; assembly: GCA_034780415.1. NCBI lineage: Eukaryota > Metazoa > Chordata > Actinopteri > Cichliformes > Cichlidae > Cichlasoma > Cichlasoma orientale. The sequence continues at coordinate 25,433 of JAVDPK010017411.1, read as the reverse complement.
TTTTAGTGCAGTTGGCTGTCACAGTCCAATTACATTTTTATCAGCTTTAAAACAATCTGACATTTAAAAAAGTTAGAAAAAAATGAGATTTTTTTTAAAGTAGTCCTCAATTTTTGCGATTAATCCTGAGATCAGTTTCATAAACCAGTTAAAAAAGTAGAAAAAGTAGAAAAATTTAAATACATTTTTAAACTCACACAATGTGTGCTAGTTTTATGTGTCATCAATTGTCCTCAGATCAGGATGTGGTATTGGCTCTACTTCCTGTCTCTGTGGCTTAAACTGATGTGAAACTCAAAGCTCTGCGAGAGCACTTTTGAGTTTAGAAAACAAATAGAAGCATAAATGGAAAAGTTTTTTTTTTCAAATATGTCAGACATTTGGCACAATATCATTTTTTTTTTTGACATTCACCACAAAATCCAAAAACCCATCTCTTGTTATAGTTATACCTGAAAACTTGAAAGAGTAATTGTAACAAGACATTTTGCTCTTCTATTAAAAGAACCTTATTGACTTGGTCAATACTTAACATATTTCTTTTTTTCTTCAAGAAGTCATGAGAAAAATATTTGTATGGCCTTTTATAAATGAACAAATAAGGCATTCGTAATGCAAGGAACAAATTTTTAGTTTAATTCAATTTCTGAATAAGTTTGTGTTTAAAATGTAAATTCTGGTAATAAATGTCATAATACTCTGGGTAACTTTTTTTTTTGGCTTCTCAGAAATCAGAATTTGTCATTCTTTAAATCTGGATTCAATCTTGGAAATATGTTTTTTTTTTCTTTCTTTTTTCCAAAAAACAAACAAAAAAATCCTTATCTTTGTGAAATACAAGACCGAAGCAGAAAAAAAACACACATTCTGCCAGTTACAAGCTTGGTGCACAAGAACACTATGTAATCAGGGCCTCTGGCGTACCACAGTAGCTTTTTTTCACTTTAACCACAGATGTTATTTTTGCTCTCTGAGTTTTGATCACCACTGTTTCTTATTTCACTAGGCTCACTTACCTCTGTAACCTTTGTGTGCACTCACTGGTGTGGAATGTCACTAAACAAATATAAACCAAAGCTGCTGTAAGTTTACATTCTGAGACTATATCACGAAGGTTTGTCTTCATTGCACATATACATATTTAGCTTTGAGTAAAAATAGTGTTTTTTGAATGCTATTATTGGAGAGAACACTCCTCTCAGTTAATGTGACTGCATGCAGTTCAAACGTCTGCCGTGTTGAAAGTGAGCCGTCTTTACTAGACACAATAATCGAAATGTGAGGTCATAGCAGTGGAAAGGAGTGCAGCTTATGTTGAACTGTCGAAGGCAGTGTGCAACATCACTGCGCCTCCTTGGTACTTTCATTTCCACCCCTATGTATAAGCACTTTGCGTGCTCAGCTGGAGTAGAAAAGCGCTTTATAAGAACTAATCCATTCACCAACTTCTACACTGTAGGCTGCTGCTAGCTTACAATAAATAAAAACATTGCTAATATCATGATGTTGTACACCAATTTCATAAACATTTTTGTGGCTCCAGGGAGTGCACAAAAGGTGTACTCCGTCCTGCCTCTGTCATGTGCTTTCTTTCATTGTGTTTTCTTTGCTGGGAAAAAAAAAAGTTACAATGTTACGGCTTCTTTGTTGTTCATCTCGATGTAGTTTCTGGGATTGCCACGGTTATTTGACACTGTGATGATGGGCTGTTGAACCATCATGAGCTGCATGTTGAGGATGACTTGACATCCATTTCCAATCGAGAGCACCCACCCTCTGCCATCATTCTTCTGCAGCATGCACAGATTATAGTACCTATGGAGCATCCGTGTAGCTTTATCTTTGTTGGGAGTTTAACAGCCTTGCTTTGATATACCAGCCTCACAGTTTAAGAGCAGGATATAAATTGATCTGCCATATCATTAAACTGGCCCGACTACTACTGTATAGACTGACCACTCAGGGAATGGCCAGAGGTCCTCCAGAGATGGTGTTATTGGGACATTAGAAGTGGCTGCTATGGCTCCTGTGCTAATGTTTGTGGACCTGGCTTGTTCCAGTGCATTCTGTGCATGCCCAGTGGGTAGCGCAGTGGTGGAGTGGTTAGTAGCAGGAAGGTTCTGTGAATCTCTTGGAGCCATTCAGTTTGTGGTTTGCATGTTCTCCCTGTGCTGTATGGTCTTGTTGTCCTCACGCCACATACTCTGGCCTCCTTCCACAGGTCAAAGACATGCATTGGTGATTCTAAATTGTGGATGTGAGGTAGATAAAGTGCATAGAATAAAGCACTATGTGAATCATGGGTAAATGTGGCTTGTAGTCTAAAGTATTTTGAATAGTCAGTAGAACTAGAAAAGTACTATATAAATACCAGTTCATTTGTGCATTTTTAGATCAAATTGGGATCTGGGGAATGTAGACCAACATCTTGCATTCTTTGTCATGTGGCAAGATGCTCACCTAGTGGAGGCTACTGCCATCAGGGTTTGCCATTGCCATTGCCATGGCACAGGGTGGGGTGGTAGATTTCCATTAGCAAACGAATGGCATTCATTTATAGTCAAGAGCTATAGGACACCAACTCTGTAACACTTCCGTTTAACCCTACAGTTTGTGCTCATCTGTTCTCTGATGACGAGCAATGCAAAGGATTTGAATGGCAAGTGATAACATTCTAAACATGATGTCAGATTATAGCCTCAATAATGCTAATTTAATTACATCATTACCATCAAGGTGAACAACACCCCTTTCTGTGCCTTTCAAATGCAGGAATAATGAAGTTTGAGAATCTCGTTAGATTTTTTTTTTTTTTTTGAAGTAAAAAGAATCTGTGTACTTGTAGGTGTACTTGTGTACTTGTACTTGTGTAGACACTGAGCCTGCACTGAGTGGAATGTTTTAGATGTGTGTCCCAGTCTTATCTTCACTAGCTGCCACAGACAACAGCCATATTACCTCTCTCTCTTTCCCTCTCGCTCTTATATCTATCACATTCCTCCCTTTGATCAATGCCATGGGCACATGTGGTCGGAGCCAGTGTGTTTGGATGTGTGTTTGCGAGTGTGCGACTGAGATTATGGATGTTATCGTACTGTGTGTTTGTGCGGCGAGTTTGTGTGTGCGCATATGAGATTGTAATGCTTTGATCTCCCATGCAGTGTTGTCTTTGAACTAAAGAACTGTGTATGACAGAGGCTGGTGTCAAAGCAGCAAGGGCCTTTAGCTGATAAGGTAGAACTCCCTGGGGTCACATGGAGCTCAGTGAAGCTGAAGCTGCAGTTCTACAGTGACAGAGATAGACCTGCTAGAAGTCTAACTGGCCAAAAAATCATTTTGTTAAGTGAGATAATCCTGCGTTATTATCTTTATTTCTTGAAACTAATGTTTACTCAATGATATAATTAGAAGTGGAAACAGTGTAGAAGAAAAGAAAGAATATATAGTGGGCTTAAGCTGTAACACAGCAATACAGTAACTAGCTAATTCAAGAGCTAGTTACATTTTGGTAGAGCTCAGACACAGACAGCAAAGTAAAGAAAAAACGGAGCTCTTTGCCCCTTCAGTGAGCGGATGTGGTGTAGCTGGTATACTGTGGCAAATATTTTATTGGCATGGTGTAGGTTAACTTGTTAAGTTAACGCATCATCAAAAATATCTTTTAGATGAATGGTGGTCTGTTCCTTCAGTTCTAAAGACTTCTGTCAGAACATGGTGACCCACCACCTAAGATGCTTTTTGTTAGTTTTTTTTTTTTTTACCTTTAACTTGTCAACCGGCTGTATGTTTGTATTACCATTTTAACTGTCATCTTTACTCTTTTCTTTAAACAATTCCTGATTTTAATAACAATAATAGTTCCCACACAACTGATTTTGTTTGGACAGCATTTAACAATTTAAGTATGTACACGCATTGTTTTCAGCATGCTGGTTTATTCCAGACTGGCATTCAGAGCTTTCAGCCACATCTCGTGGCTTTCATCAGCAGGAGTGGGCACCTGTAAAACAGGTTAAGGATACCAAACATCACCATGAATGAGGACGATGGTTATGATCTCTCTACATATATAATGCAACATCAGAATTGCAGTTAACTGCAGGATAAACACCTAATAAACTCTTTTTATCTTCATCTCTTCCCTCTTGTTATAAGAGCATTTATGTTATTTTATAACTTTTACACCACTTAATCAAATCCATCTTTGTTCTCAAAATGCTTCAGGCTGAGGACATTACCTGACCAGTGTTCTTAGCTTGTTGGAATTCTGCCAGCAAGTTCACACTGAACTCGACGATGACGACATTGTGAATTCAGTGTTAAATATATTTAATTCCAGTTTTGCTCGGAAGTTTTTATGAGCCATTGTTAGTCACCTGTGATCACCTTCTGGAAACTGTGAAATGAACAGTTTGTATCTGCACAGCTCATGAAATGATAGGAAGCAGCTGCTGTTTTGCATGCGTACCATTTGTTAATCTTTATATACCATCAGATACGATGCTTGCAGATGTCAACACTGCTCTACACACCATCCCCACTACCAGTATCACTAAAACCAGTGAGCTCATATACGCCATTGCAACAACAAGCCTAGAAGCACTTAGGTATAAGATCAAGGATATATGTAGAGAAAGCCCTCCATGGAGAAGAAGGCTGGAAGCCAAGATCAGGGAAGCCCACAAGTATGTTAGTCTGTTAACTGAGGTGTAGAAGGACGTCATGAGAGACAGGTTCTGGATGGAAAAAGAGGTACAACAAGATGTCCATAACTGAGGTTCTAGAAACTGCCAAACAAAGGCTCACTGTTCTGGTCACTAGTGGCTTAAGAGATATACGAGAGAAGCAGAGACCAAGAGAATAAAGGCTTGTTCTCCAAAGATGCATTCAGGGTGTACTCTCAGCTACAAGGGAACAATAGTGGCAGACCCACCCAGAGTTGAGACTGAGCAATACTGAAAGCCATACTGGGCAATACTGAAAGAACATCTGGGTGAAAGAGGCAACATCAATGCCAAGTGGCTAGTGCACCTAAGAGCAGACCACAGCAACCTCCCGGAACAAGAACCAGTCAAAATCACAATGGCAGACATCCAGCAATGAATTACTGGAATGATCCATGCCTACTGACTGAAGAAGCTAACAGCACTCCATGAACACCTGGCAGCACAAATAAGGGGGCTGCTAACAGCAGGTACTCATCCAGACTGGCTAACACAGGACAGAACAGTCCTAACGAAGGACCCCCACAAAGATATGATACCATCAAACTACCAGCCGATTATGTGCCTTTCCACAGCATGGAAGCTCCTCTCAAGCATCATAGCAACCAGGCTGAGTAGGCGCATGTGTCAGTGCATGAGCGCAGCTGAGAAAGGTATCGGAAACTACACCAGAGGCCCAAAGCACCAGCTCCATGGTTGATAGAACAGTACAACAGGACTCTAAGGGTGGCAGACCAACCTGATCACTGCATGGACTGACTTCAAGAAAGCCTACAGTACTGCTCATTGCCCTACACATACTCACCAATTACATTCATTGGGAACTCAGTGGGACTGTGGAAGACAAGACTAGAGGGCAATTCCAAGGCAGTTACACAAGTTAGCAGAGGTGGCAAAAGTACAGACATTCTGTACTTAAGTAGAAGTACAGATACTTGTGTTTAAATATACTCTGGTAAAAGTTTGAGTACTGATTCAACTTCTTTACTCAAGTAAAAGTGAAATAGTACAGACTCTGAAATATCCTCAAAGTAAGAAAGTAGAAGTAGCTCTTTTTTTTGGGGGGGGGGGGGGGGTCTGCCAGCTATTTTTGTCTAAAGCTAAATTA
>JAVDPK010017411.1:0-13500 GCA_034780415.1 Cichlasoma orientale | reverse complement strand
CCGCCCCCGGCGGGCTGGCTCCATGTGTCGGTATGTAAGGGGGCTGATGACCCAGACAGCTTTGATCCCAAGGCCTTGTCATGTTTATGGCAGTGTTGAGAAGGGTAAGCCAGGGCAAAGAAACAGGTCACAAACTATCAAGACAGTATGTCCGTGTTCAGGTGATTGTGTGTGCGTGTGCATGCATCTTGGTTGTCTGACTCTTGTACACGCTTCTGCTCACACAAACAACTTCATCAAGCCATAATTCCAGAAGTCTTCAAAAGGCCTTAAAAGCTTTTGAATCTGATTTGAACTCTTTTTGATATTGCTCTTAAAAATCTGCCAAGGCTAAGTTCTAAAAACCTGCAGCAGAGAAGTTTCTTATTCCTTCCTCCTCATGCTCAAATATTCACAGTGAATTGAGAGCAATGATTGGAAAACCCTACAAGTATAGGGACTGAGTATGTAATCTCTACATTTTCTGACTTCAGTGGGAAATGTTGGAAAATTGGTTGTAAAAAATTCAGCACACTGTACACTCAAATGCTTAGTAATAAATTCAAATAAATAATATTTGTGTGTGTGTGTGTGTGTGTGTGTGTGTGTATATACACACCTTCTAATTCAGTGGTTTTTCATTATTTAAAAATTGTTTGTTTTGTAGATTAATACTAAAGTCATCCAAACTATGAACAAAAAGTGTTAAACAAACCAAAATATGTTTTATATTTTAGATTCTTCAAAGCAGGCACCTCTTCCTTAGATGACAGCTTTGTACATCTTGACATTTTCTCAGTCGGCTTTATGAGGCAGTCTCCTGGAATGGCTTTCAGTTAACAGCTTTGCCTGTCAAGAGTTCATTTCTTGAATTTACTGTCCTCTTAATGTGTTTGAGACCATCAGTTGTGTTGTGTAGAGGTAGAGTTGGTAAACAGTGAATAACCCTATTTGAGTAATGTTATAATCTATATAATGGCAAGAACTATTCAACTGAGTAAAGAAAAATGACAGTCCATCATTATTTGAAGAAATGAAGGTCAGTCAGTCTGAAAATTTTCAAAAACTTTGAAAGTATCCTCAAGTACAGTCACAAAGACCATCAAACGTTATGATGAAACTGGCTCTCATCAGGACCGCCCCAGGAAAGGAAGACCAAGAGTTACTTCTGTTGCACAGGATCAGTTCATCAGAGTTACCTCAGAAACTGCAAGTTAACAGCACCCCAGATAAGAGCCCACCTAAATGCTTCACAGAGTTCACTGTGAAGCATTCTAACTTCTAAGGAGGAACAACACGAGGAAGGGAATGGCTTGGGCCAAGGAACACAAGGAATGGACAGTAGACCAGTGTACATCTGTCGTGTGGTCTGATGAGTCCAAATTTGAGATTTTTGGTTCCAAACACCATGTCTTTTAAGATGCAGAAAAGGTGAGCAGATGGTTCCTTCACGGTAGTTCCCACCATGAACTATGGAGGAGGAAGGGCGATGGTATGGGGGTGCTGTGACACTGTTTATTCATACTCCAAGGCACACTTAACCCTGTGTAAGGGCTATTTGACCATGAAAGAGGGTGATGAAGTGTTGCGTCAGATGAAATGGCCTCCACAATAACCTGATTTAAACTCAACTGGGATGGTTTGGGATGAGTTGGACTGCAGAGTGAAAACAAAGCAGCGAACAAGTGCTCAGCACCTCGGGGAACTCCTTCAAGACTGTTGGAAAATAATTTTAGGTAAATACATCATGAAGCTGATTGAGAGAATGCAAATAAAGCTGTAATCAAAGCAAAAGGTGCCTACTTTGAAGAATTGAAAATTCAAAACATATTTTGGTTTGTTTAACAATTTTAAGTTTACCTCATGATTCCTTATATGTTCCATCATAGTCTGGATGACTTCAGTATTTTTTTTAACCTGTCCTGTCTGGCAGCTTAAGCAAGCAAAACTGTAGTCTGCATGCTGTGTTGAGCCAGACACTTCTGCTTTGCCACGAGGATCTTTAAAAACGCTCCGCTTGTTCTTATTTTGTTTTAATATACTCTTTATTTGTTTATTTTATTTACTAATATTGGTATGATACAGTTTACTTATACTGGAGCTGACAGGTAGAAAAGAAGTGACAGAAGGGAAGAAAAAACAGAGCTCATGTAATTGGTTGCCAATTACTGCGTTTGTAACAAAGCACAGAAAAAAAAGGAGAACAAACAGAAATAGAAACAAGCACACAACCTTGCTTTGTTTGAGTGTGAGTGAGTGAGTGTGTCTGTGTATTGTGTGTTTGTCATGAAACATACTTGCTAATGAGGGTGAGAAGCTGCAACGACGCGCCCCCAGAAGCCCGAGACAGACAGAGAAGGACCCAGAAGATCCAGACCACCCGCGGCACCCAGGAGCGGTGAAGAACTGAGGCCACACATCACAATAATATCAGCATGCCAGCCCTTGCACAAGGAAGAGGGAAGCCCAGCCAGAGCCAAAGGGCAGGAGCGCTAGAGAACCAGAGGCAGCAGACAGGAACCATCTCATATACATATATATATATATATATATAGAGAGAGAGAGAGAGAGAGAGATGGTTCCATTTTCTCTTCTTTCTCGGGTTTCTAGGGTTTCCTCTGGTATTCACTAAGCCCATGATCCTTTGTGGCCATCTTCCTGATGTACTCATAGATCTTTGTTGTTTTGTCTAGGATGGTGGTTCCAACACTCACTAGTCCTCGGCCTCCTTCCTTCCGCTTAGTGTACAGTCTCAGGGTGCTGGACTTGGGGTGAAACCCTCCATGCATGTTGTGGAGTTTTCTTGTCTTGATTGGCTTCTATCTCCTCCTCTGGCCAGCTTACTATCCCATCAGTGTATCTGATGACAAGCAGGGTGTAGATGTTGATAGCCCGGATCTTGTTCTTCCCATTCAGCTGACTCTTCAGGACTTGCCTGGCTCTCTGGAGGTACTTGAAGGTTGCAGCTTTCCTTGCGGCCTCTTTGTGATTCCCATTTGCCTGTGGGATTCCACGGTACTTGCAGCTGTTCTCAGTGTCTGCAGTGTTGCCTTCTGGTAGTGCAATCCTCTCAGTTCTGACTGCCTTCCCTCTCTTTGTTGCCATCCGACTACACTTCTTCAGCCCGAATGACATTCCAATGTGATTACTGTAGATCCTGGTGGTATGGATCAGTGAATCCATGTCTCGTTCACTCCTGGCATACAGCTTGATGTCATACATGTAGAGTAGGTGGCCGATGTTTGCTCCATTCCATAGTCAGTATCCATAGCCAGTCTTAATGATCTGAATGACGAGGTTCAGGCCTATGCAGAACAGCACAGGGGACAGATGTTCTCCACATTCCGACTGAGTTCTTGATGAAGGCTCTTAGGGTCCTGTTGATCTTGTACAGTTCTAGGCATTCCAGGATCCATGTGGGCAGCATCGAGTCATAGGATTTCTTGTAATCAATCCAGGCGGTGCACAGGTTGGTCAGACTAGTCTTACAGTCTCGAGTGACTGCTCTATTTACCAGTAGCTGGTGTTTTGCTCCCCTGGTATCTCTGCCAATTCCTTCCTGGGCCCTGCTCATGTACTGAGCCACATGCTTGTTCATCTTAGCTGCTATGATGCCTGACAGGAGTTTCTATGTTGTGTTGAAGCAGGTTTTTGGCTGGGGATCCTTGAGAATCAGGATCGGCCGGCCTTCAGTCAGCCATTCTGGGTGTGTCTTAGCCTCTAGCAGCTGGTTCATTTGTGCTGCCAGGCACTCATGGAGTTCAGTTAGCATCTTTAGCAAGTAGGTGTGAATCATATCAGGGCCTGGTGCTGTCCAGCTCTTCATATTTAAGACTCTGTCTTGAATGTCTGCCACTGTTATGGCTACTGGAGCCTGTTCAGGGAGGTTGCTGTGGTCCACTTTTAGATCGACTAGTCACTGATTACTAGCATTGGTGCTGTTCTCATATTGTTCCCCTGCCACTGAGAGTATACCTTGGATGGTTCAGTGGAGACCATCTGGTTTATTCTCCTGGCTTCTATCTGTCTGGTATACTGTACTTCTCCATCTATTGGGACACGGAACATCACCTCTCTGGTGGGGAAGGAGCCTGAGCTCGTACATGAGGTTGAAAAGCACCAGCTAGATATAGTTGGGCTCACCTGAGAGCATAGCTTGGGCTCTGGAACCAGTCCCCTTGACAGGGCTGGACTTTGTTCCAGCAAGAGGTTGCAAACTTATATTGAGGGTGTGCCAGGTGTTGCTTGCTTGGTTGATGGTCATCACTGTGTTAGGATAGATAAGCATGTGAACACTGATAGTGTGATCTTTAGTAAAAGAAATTACTTTGGAGTAAATGTCTGCCAAAACACAGGTACTGTACTGATACTGTATTGAATTATACCATGCAGTACACCATCCATCCATCCATTCGCTTCCGCTAATCCTTTTCAGGGTCGCGGGGGGGCTGGAGCCTATCCCAGCTGACATAGGGCGAAGGCAGGGTACACCCTGGACAGGCCGCCAGTCTGTCGCAGGGCTAACACAGAGAGATGTTTAAATGTTGGCGCAATCAGAAGGTTTTAAAATGTGAGTTTAGAACTTTCCTGTACATTTTTATACAGCCATCTCTCTTTAATTTCTCTACTGGATTTAAATGTTAAATGAAATGTTTCCTTAATGAAAATACCCCCTTCTTCCACAATGTGGCACAATACCAGTGAACCCTTTTAGTGGAAAAAGCTTTACTGTATGTTGTGTTAGCTGAAGGTGGGAATAAGCTTATCAGACCCACTGGCAAGCTCCTTCTCATCAAACAAAGATTGATTTTCCCTTTTTCCAACTGTTCCAATTCTTTTAGCAGAAAAAGGGTCGTGATAAGTTATGTGAATGAGGAATGCGAGTAAGAGTGTGTGCATATTTTGTGACTGTGTCTCAAGTACATTTTGTCTACATGTGCGCATGTGTATGTGTCCATTTGAGGATAAGCAGCCACGCATGGCGCCGAAGACTCCTTGTTGAATTCCTGGTAAAGATCCTTATTTGGGACCCTCTTCACATGTGTGTATACGCGTGTATGTGAGTTTTCATTCTGAGTGAACTGACTAAAGCTGCCCTTTAGCCCGGGGCAGTCTCTCTTCTCACTCTTGAGTGGCCACACACTAAGAGGCCAGATCCATTTTGAGCAGCAGGAGGACATAAGTGAATCCACAATTCTTCTTTTCCTTTCGGTCTGATGTTGTGAAAGGTGGGATATCGCATTGTGAATGAATGTTTTTTTTCCTTTTAAACATTTTACATTATGAAATTTTTATCATTACCCCAATGCAAAAACATTTTCAGGCCTTGGGCCAGTGTTTTTCTATTAGTGCTAGTGGTTAATGATTGCCTATAAACCTTGTTTGCCAGCTGTTCTCAAGAAGACCTTTGCTTATTTAAAGGTCTGACAATAAACATGTTGGGAATTGTTTTTCCATTGTTCCATTTTGCTTGTTATGTCATCTTCATAAACTGCCAAAGGTCTCTAGTGTCTAAAAGCACAGAACCAGCTTTTCCTATTTTGTGCTATAAAGCAGTGGAGCTGATTTTCAGACTAATTGTTTAGCAGAGGGACTCTCAAGCATAGTTTATGGTCACCACATTGGTTGCTGTGTGCATCAGCTGTGATGCCACCACAACGCCATCACCATATACACTGGCACTCGAGGTGCGCCAGACGCACTGCAGTCTTCTCCTGACCCAATGTTGTTACCGCTCTCAAAAAACCTGCATGAGAGTAGAAGAAGTCAAAACAGGAAGCAAAACAATCGTGGGTTTTTTTCTGAAAGTCTTCTCTAACAAGTTTTGCCTTTTCAAGCCGCTGCAGTATCGCTCTCTATATATTCTGGGAATCTCTGACTTACTGTTTGTCAGTGAAATGACAGTAAAGATCAGAGACATGCACTCATGTGTTGTGCACACCAGGATATAGAAATTAAGAGGTGCACAACAAACCCAACGTAACCAAAGTGGGGCACGTGCCATTAGTCACCTTTCATCCATCACCTTTGGTGACAACGGCAAACACAATTTAGGTGTAAAGGTTTTGAAGCCTGAGTGATCTTTTAGGATGAGGCAGAAGAAATATGATTTTGTGTGATGGGTATCAAACAAAATAATCCTAAATCCAATATTTTTTTAATTAAAGATGGCAGAATACACATTTTATTTTACTAATTTTTGTTGTTGTTTGGTTTTGCTGCTTTTTTTTTTTATTCAGCTGGGAGCGATACAAAATGGTTCTGTGGGTCAATGCTGGCCTGGAGGCTGTATTTTGTTAGTAGTTAAAGTAATATTTTTCATTTTAAAAAATGTATTAGGTCACTTATTGAAACCCAGGCATTGGAAAGTTAGCTCCTTTGCAACAAATTAAATTGACTTTCTTGTGCCGGCTGTTTTCAAATGCATGTTGTGCAGTTGCACCTTGTGGGAATGCATTTGAGGCCAGTGGGCGTCCACTGGTTCACTTTGGTTCTGTTGCAGTATAAAACACAGTCACAGCCTCTTACAGCTTGTTTAAGTGGTATAATCCCATCACAGCATGCTTCAAGTCTGTGTTTAGTTTAATGATTACTACTGGATAAAGGAAGTGTCGTCTTTTCAAAGTAAATCTTTAATTAAACTGCTTTCCCACACAGTAATAATGCCATTTTAAGCACAATCAAGGCTGACTCAGTGTTCACTATAGTGAATTATACAACTTATAATAATAGTAATAATAATTATTATTATTGATGTAATGATTATTATTTTTAAGTAGAAGCCTTTTATGTTGTTAATCACTGTGTTAATTAAATTAAAGGTAGTAATCTCAACTCAAGTCAAGCTAAGCTACCTAAATGCACTAAAATAGGAACATGTATATTAATACTCATTACAGTACTTTAAATAAAACATCCACTCATGTATGTGTAGATATAGTGATTTAAGAAGCATGTGTGTCTTTGTGTGCATGTCTCTGAAGGCGGTGTTCAACACTGCTGTCATGTGATGACTTCATGTCATCAGGCCAGAGGCTCTAATGTCCAGCTTGTCTCCATCTGCTGCTTACAAACACACAAAAATGCAAGGACACACACTCACTTTGTGTGCCATTGTCAGCTGACTTTGTTGATGTGTGAATGTATTTTGGCAGTGAAGCGTCCTCTCAGTCAGTGGCACACAGTACTAAAGTGCAAATTCCTAAATATGTGTGAGCCTGTGTGTGTGTGAAAAACGTTCTTATTTAAAAGCCTGAATAAAATACTTTTTCCCTTTGGTTAGTATGCACATGTTCTGAGAGTGTTCACGGTAGCATGGCGCTACGGTGGTAAATGGTAAAAAGAAGGAAGAAGAGCCTCCCTCTGTCCGTCTGTCTTCCTTCAATTGGTTGAAGAGTCTGGAAATGAAACGTGATCCTCAGAGTGAAACATCAAACAGCTAGCAGCTGCTGGGCTGTCAGGTCACCGACCGGTCAGAGGATGGACCACGGCCTCCTGTGTCTGTGTCTTTGTGTGCATTTTTGTCCGCGTGCGCGAGTGGTTGTGAGTTTAAGTCTCTCTCCTGTGATGATCTTTTAGTATTTAATTCTGTTGTGGATGTAGCTTGGGTTTTTCAGACCCAGTGTACCTTCCAGCACATGTTTACATATGTGCATGTAAAATCCACCTCTGTGTGGCACACTGATATTTCCATTACCACATAGCGTGTCTGCTCACAGACAGAGCTTAGCTCCTAGCTTAGCATCAGTGGAAGAGGAGGAAGATGAAGGAGGTTAGGGTATCTGGATGATGAAGAGAGGCACTGAAATGCTGTTGAGAGGTGGGGGCGGGCTGAGGCTGGAGTTGGTGTATTAGGGGCATCTGTCTTGTTTTGGCATGTGGAATCTGTCGGTAACCACATAGGCAGATGAGCTGAGTGGCTGGCGCAGCCCAGCCGAAGCAGATGGTAGGAGGGGTCACAGTGGGGTCATTCCTGTGTTATCCATGCTACATGTACGTGACATTCTGACAGCAAAAACAAATCTATAGGTGTTCGTCTCCCAAAGGCATCGGACAGCAAGAAGACCTTTTTTCCCCTTTTTTTTGACAGACCTATAAGTGTCAATCTAATACTGAGTTCAGAGTCATTTTTCTGTTGTGTCTTTAAATAAAGCAGGAGATGTGCAGTGGTAGTCAGTGGATTATGCATATTATAAATATTTTTAGCTTTTGTAAACATTGTCAAACTAGTTGGAAAACTTACATGCTATACATACCTTGCCAGATGCAACATGTGTCTGGCAATAAGCTTTGGACAAGTGAACAAAATCTCCTATTACACACACACACACACACACACACACACACACACACACACACACACACACACATAGTATAAAGCACTTCAGGCTACTTAAATACAGAAATGAAAGTGCCCTGGTTTCTTTGATAATTAAGAAGCATATGGAAATATTGTGGTTACACTTCAAAACAACATTAATTGTAGGTCTGTAATGGGACATGAACTCAAGCCTCCACCATCATAACCTCCACACCCTTAAGCTCGACATAGATTTGTACCTCTACCCAGCCAAGGGTTTGGACAGAAATCTCTGCTGGCCAGAATGTACTACCAGAAGGACTGTATGCACAGAATCCAGCCACAGGGGGCCACAAGCCAGTGAACTCCTAGTGCTGGTCCCAAGCCTGGATAAATGGAGAGGGTTGCGTCAGGAAGGGCATCTGTAAAATCTTTGCGAGATCAAAAATACAAAAGAATGAGATTTCAATATTGGATTGGTTGGGTCCCAGGTTAACACCAACCACCTCTAGTGCCCTTTGCCAACAGGGTACTGGTGGAAACCGTGCTATTGGCTGAAGACAGTGGAAGCGGAAAGGGGGAAGCCGTGTTAGGAGTCAGCAAGAGAGAAGGAAAGGCAGGAGTGTGAGAAAATGTAGGGACTATGACTAGTAAAGGGAGAGAGCTTGCTGCTATATTGTGTGTGCAGGAGACCAGGTGGGAAGGAAGCAAGACCAGGAGCATTGGCATAGAAGTGAAATGGAGTTGGAGTACTCTTGAAGGAAGAGTATGTGAATAGTGTTGTGGAGGTAAAGACAGTGTCAGACAGGATCATGAGTTTGACACTGGAAACTGAAGTGTGTGTGTGTGTCCCACAGGTTGGATGTGAATTAGAAGACAAAGAGGAATTGCAGAGTAAGTTGGATGAATCACCACTCTGTCCCCTCTGGAGCACTCTTTAGAGAGTGTCCCAGAGGGGAGAGAGTGGTGTGGTGAAGACATATTTCAAGAAAAGGATGAGGTGTCAGGGTGGAGGAAGGTGCACACAGGTGGACTGCATTTTAAGCAGAAGGTGTGATCTGAAAGAGATAGGAGAATCCAGGGTGATGTCGGGAGAATGTACAGTGCTGTGAAAAAGCTATCCAAATCTGCCTGGTCCTGTGTGAAAAGTAATTGCTCCATAAACTTTATAACTGATCACTTGAATTGTTCTAAGTCAGCTACACTGGAGGGTTGCTGAGCATGAACAACCTGTTTAAGGTCATTCCAAAGCATCTCAATTGGATTTAAGCTCACTCCAGAACCTTCATTTTGTTTTGTTTTTTTTGTTTGTCTTTTTAATCCTGCTGTACAATAGAAGGATATGGTTGTCATACTGCCCGTCCATCTGTGTGTCTGTCCATGAGGTTTTTGCTTTCAGTCAGGAAAGGGGTAAATACTTTTTTCACAGCACTGTAGCTAGGCAGCATCGGAAAGCAGTCTGTTGGATGGCTTTGAGGAGGAAGAGGAAGCAAGTTACAGCAGAGGCAAGGATTCAGGCATGAAGTGTGGAAAGGCAGCTCGTCCAGATGACATACCTGTGGAATGTATGGCGATGTTTAGGAGAGAGGGTCCTGATTGTTTAACACATTTTTGAAGAGTGAGAGAATACTTGAGGAATAGAGTACACTGGCGCCAATTTCCAAGAACAAGGGTGATGTGCAGAGCTCTAGGAACTACAGAGAGATCAAGCTAATGAGCAATGAAATCAAGATATGGGAAAGAATTGTAGAAGCTAGGTTGAGAAAAGAGGTGGTGATGAGCGAGCAGCAGTATGGCTTCATGCCCAAAAAGAGCACTGCACTGCTGCACTGCTGTTATTTGCTTTGAGGGTGTTGATGAAGAAGTATAGAGAAGGTCAGAAGGAGTTGCACTGTCTTTGTGGATCTAGAGAAAGCATGTAATAGGATGCCAAGACAGGAATTATGGTACTGCATGGGGAAGTCAGACGTGACAGAGAAGTGTGTGAGGCTGGTGTAGGACATGCATGGGCACAGCGAGACAGTGGTAACGTGTGTAGTGGGTTTGGGTTCAGGGTGGGGTGGGATTACATCAGAGATCAGCTCTGAGCCCCTTCTTGTTTGTAGTGGTGATGGACAGGATCACAGATGAGGTCAGACAGGAATCTCTGTGGACTATGATATTTACAGATGACATTGTGATCTGTAGTGAGAGAAGGGAGCAGGTGGAAGAGAATCTGGAAAGGTGGAGGTATGCACTGGAGAGAAGAGGAATGAAAGTCGATAGAAGCAAGACAGAATATGTGTATGAATGAGAGGGAGACAGGTGTGACACTGAAACTGAACGAGTTTAAATACCTGATGTCAACCATCCAAAACAATGGACAGTGTAAAAGAGGTGAAGAAGAGAGTCCAAGCAGGGTGGAGTGGGTGGAGAAGAGTATCAGGGGTGATTTGTGACAGAAGGGTAGTAGCAAAAGTGAAAGGGAAGGTTTACAAAGTGGTAGTGAGACCTGCTATGATGTATGTTTTGGAGACGGTTGCACTAACAAAAAAGACAGGAGGTCGAGCCGGAGGTGGCAGAGCTGAAGATGCTCAAATTTATGTTAGGAGTGACCAGAATGAACAGGATTAGAAATGAGTGTATCAGCTAAGGATAGCTAAGGTTGAGCACTTTGGAGAAAAGTTAAAGAGGCAAGGTTGATGGTAGATACACTGGACAAAGGATGCTGAATAAGGACCTGCCAGGCAGGAGGAAGAGTGGATGTAGTGAAGGAGGACATGGTTGGGGTGACAGAGGAGAATGCTAGATACAGGATGGAGATGGAGGCAGGTGATCTGATGTGGTGACCCCTAAAGGGAGCAGCTGGAAGAAGAAAACAGTCAGTGTACACACTGACTGTATGCATCACTGGGACATGTCATTGTGCTTGCCTACACTCAGAACCTAAACCAGGAGTACATTTCCTGTTGCACTGGGATGTAACGGTAGCACAGGACATAAAATGTGGTGCAAAACTGATGAGTATGAAGTTATTCCTATTGAGAATTAGATACAGTAGCAATAACAACACAATGTGGACTGTTCACTGTCCATAGCCGATGCTTGTGTTTTGATTGAATTAAAGTAGGATGGGTAAAGGACTAGTAAGGACATAGTTCCTGTCATCACGCAGGTGTTAAGCATTGTAACAGGTGAAGTCACTGGAGAGGCTTAGGTGATGTAAAGAAACACCAGCTCACCTATTGTGGAGTTTTAGCTTACACGGGCCCGATTACCAGTGCAAAGGGAAGCAGTGTGTCTTGGCAGTTTTGTTGCTTGTATTAGCAGAAAGTGTGTAAACAATATGGAAACACATGTTGCATGCTGGGATCATGCAATGTGTGACACTGTGACTGTGGCAGTGGGCTGTTTCTGTGTGGCCACTATGTTTTCCTGTGGGCTTTCCTGTTGTTAGCGCCTCCTGCTACGCTAACACCATTCTTCATTAACCCTGCTATTAGCACCAGAGATTATAGGCTCTAGGGTAGACGGCAAGCTGATCAGGTCTCTAGTCTAGCTTTGGATTCGCACCATTTGTTTCTTTGGAGACACTTTCACGTTAAGTACAATGACAGATTGTACAAAAGATCAGAGAATGTCGCGTATGGCAAGAGCATTTAGCTCAGTTTTGAGATGATAACTCATAGAGGCTGTACATGTAATGTATAGTTGCATCAGTGTTTACCCACCTCACCCATTACAATCAGGATTAAAATCTTGGCAGCCTCTCATTTATTTTGTCCTTTTTGTTGTCTATGTCTGTGGGTAATCTGTTGCCCTTGGAAATAATCTGCCCTACAGTCACAGATAAAAAGAAAAAAAATCACACAGGAGGCAGAGAAATGAGGCTGAAACTGAATATGAAAACAGCTGGAGTAGGCAGCCGTGTGGCGACCTTGGAAAGTGGGTCTGTGTAAAGCATTACAAAAGCCCTGGGAGACACTCAACCAATACATAAAGGACACTGTCTGCTCATCTTCTCTCCTCCTTTTCCTTTTCCTTCCTCTCCATCCCTTTCTCCAGACTACTCTCTTTTTATATCCCTCTCGAGGTTATTCTCTTCCTCTTCTACACGTCTGCTGTCTGTTTCTTCATTCACTCTTTTGTTACAATTTTTTTCACCATTCCTTTTCAAATGACCCAACCTAGTTTTTGACTGAAACCCAATGTTGATGCTGAAGGCTGAAAATACCATTAAATGTTCGTGAGCAGGTGAAAATTCTATAGTTCAAAAAGTTATTTTAACTGTTTAATGCACATGTAATTGAATATTATTGTTGTTGTTGTTATTATTGATGTTGTTGTTATTATCAAGCATTAAAACATGCTTCTTATATTTTGGCAACCCCAAGTTTTATTGTTTACAAATATGTTAACTGCAGATTTTTTACACTTGTTTTTATTATATTTAAAGTATCATGTATACGTGGTACACAAGCTCATTAACAATGATTCTGCCTGACATTATGTGAAGGAAATTCTTTCATTCCCTACCTTTTCTTATCACTGTCACTGTCATGTTTGTTTTTAAATACAAAAGTTAGTCTGTTACTGTGAATCTGTTGTGGCCAAAATGTTTGGACAGAAATTGAACAGCCTTTTTTCAGTCCTGACTAACATGGTACAGTTTTAAGCCAAGAGAAGCACAAGAATCATCCATCCATCCATCCATACGACCATGTAACCATACATCCACCCATTTATCCATTTTCTTTCCACTTTTCCAATTCAGGGTTGCAGCTGTTATAGGGCATAAATGGAGTATACCCTGGACATGCTGCCAGTCTGTCACAGGGCTAACACAGGGAGACTGACAACCGTTCATGCTCACACTCACACCTATGACTAATTTAGAATCACCAATTATGCTGATATGCATGTGTTTGGATGGTGGGAGGAAGCTGAAGTACCTGGAGAGAATCCATGCAGACACAGGGTGTCATGTTTTCGCGGTGTGGTGAGCAGGGTGGACCCAAATGCAGAACTCTGAGGCAGACGGAACTTAAAAGGTGACTTTATTGTAGAAAAGTAATCCGGAACAAACAAAACTGAGACTAAATGGGTGGCAGGCATGAACAAAAACCACACCTCCATGAGGGAGGACGCGACAAAGAACAGAACAAGTGCAGGGGCTTAAATATACACAGGAGGTAATGGGAGAAAGGAAACAGCTGGGGAACACAGGCACAGGTGGACAGAAT
>JAVDPK010017410.1:0-13121 GCA_034780415.1 Cichlasoma orientale | reverse complement strand
AGTTAAAGAATTGCTTACTTATAATGCCTTATTTGTAATATACTGTACACTCATACTTCCATATTTGACTTATTGTGTAGAAGTGTGGGGGTCCACTTTCAAAACTATAGTAAATGACATAGTTTTATTACAGAAACGAGCCATACGTTTGATCAATAAGGCAGGCTATTATGAACACACAAATTCATTATTTCTAAAATCTAATCTAATGAAATTTAAAGACATAGTTTATTATAAAATAATTCAAATAATGTTTAATGCTAAATCAAAGACCCTGCCGGACTGTGTTCAAAAATATTTTGTACTTCAGCAAACTAAATACAATCTAAGAGATGAATGTAAGTTTATTGTACCCAAGGCCAGAAAAGGGTTTAAACAGCGGTGCTTGTCTGTTCTTGGAGCTCAATTGTGGAACAATGTTAGCCCAGACATGAAAAGATGTAATTCATTATTTATTTTCAAAAAGAAAATTCAACAATATATTTTCCATAGTTATGTGATTGAATAAATATGTTTTTATTTTTGTTTTTTTGGGGGATGAACGTCGCAAAACTTTTGTGTGTGTGTGTGTTTGTGTGTTTATTTACTTTTCTTTAAAAAAAATGGTAACTTGTAAATGAATGCAAATTTTGAGTTAGGCATATAAGCTTTTGCTTCTGCCTGCTTTTGGTCTCACAAATTGTTAGATATGCATTTACAATGGATCATTTGTTTTGTGTGACCGAAGCAAAAAATAAATTGAACTTGAACTTGAACTTGAATATTTTTGGTGGTTCTGACTTTAGAACAGACATTCAAAGGACAGACTACTAAGACTTTCTTTTGGGGTGCAGGTAAGAATTGGGTTTTGGGTCACGTGTAGGGTAAGGCATATAGTTGTCATGGTTAATGTTACTAATGTTTTGGTAAGTTGCAGGGTCAGTGAGGCAGCCTGTGCTTTAGATGCACCAACATTCAGTAGATGTCTCTCTGAGCTTACGTACCTAATAGCTGAACTCAGGCTTTGGTACCAGTCATTGAGGTCCTCCTGGTTGCTGGACATCAGCAGAAGTTTTGTTCTGGGGAAGGTTAACTGTAACAAGATGAAACAGGAAGTTTTGGTAGTTTAGAGGCGGCCTAATTATAACTGGAGTTTAGAGGGCTGTTATGGCATAATCACATCATTTATACACTGCTCAAAAAAATTAAAGGAACACTTTTCAATCAGAGTACAACATTAAATCTGGGACATTGATCTGGTCAATTACGTAGCAGAGGGGTTGTTAATGAAATTAACAACAGGAGGGGCGAGACCACGCCCACCAGCATAGGGAGGAGGTGCCAGGCTGCTGTGTACGGTTCTTCCTCATGCTCCGAGGCCTCTGTTTGTTACATGAATAAATTGTTAATATGTCTCGTTTCTTCGGACTTCAATCATCCAATCCGATAAACAACACCCAGCGGAATAAGCTGTTTGACACTGGCAGAGAAGATTTGGCAAGTTTTACAAGGGCGCAGCCCACATACTCTGCTCTGCTGCTCAACCCATAACTGTGGCTTCATTTTAGGGGGAATAAACAGGCTTTTGAACACTATAAGAAGCAAGGCTGCAACAAAGAAATAATCAACCAAACAGGTTTATATTAACCAGTTATCTCTTATTTATCCCATAAACTATTTCAACATCTCTGCAATATAAATATGCTATACATGTTGTTATTGTCTGTCTGTTGTGTTACATCCGGAGCAGTACATATACACACAATAACAAAGCATGGAAGAGCCAGACTTCCTCATTTATTTCAAAGAGACTAAAGTGCTGTTCCAAAAAAAGCTTTCAGGCCGGTGTTCCAGGTCTACTTTGTCAGCTGGGCGATGCAACGTTGTCTGGGTACAGATCGTAATCAGCATTCGAATTAATAGACGCACAGATCAGCAGGTAGACGACCTTGCAGTACGTGCTTTAAAAATGATTTTCTAATTCATTGTTTAACACGAGGAATGATACGGGTATTTGCAAATACACTGTAAGATAATCATCTATGATGGATCCCAAATCCCGTGTATCCTAAGAAAAGAATTTACTCCTAAAAAGACAAACAGCAAGAATTATTTACTGTGTGAGCTTCTGTTCACTTTATCCTCATTGGTTTATGTGCATGTTCTGTTGGAAGTTCCACGGGTTTCCTCTGCAGGGCTTACAGCAGGTGTTGGTCCTCAGGTGCTGTATGTTGGAGCCCACTGCTCCAAATACTTGTATGACTGAATGAATTTCTCCTCAGGGATCAATAAAGGTTATCTTCATCTTAATATGATAAGCTGCACCACAAGGGATCATGGAATAGTAAATCTGGAAGGTCAAATCGAACCAGTCTGGAGCACTTCCATGTTCTGATAAAAATTCTGAAATTTGGCCCCAGTGTAACAGTGCTGTAAAACTATGTTGGTGTTCTATTATTGCTACACATAATCACAGTCTAACTAAAAATAAGTGGAACAATGATCAGGTTCACCAACTTTAACAGTTCATGACGTTTGTCCCAAATTAAAAACTTTTCTAGAACAAAGAATTGTAATTCCATCACATTTGGTCAAATTATAGAGCACGTCCACAGTCTCGCTGAGAGGCAGATGAACCATAAACAGTGCACACTGTTAAGGTTTGATATTTTCAGAGGCCCACCGTATTACAGTGCATTATAAAAGCTGTAGAGGGCAGCACAAACCAACTAAAAACCCCTTCTGTAAATCAGCTGCATACTAAAAAATCTGCTACTGCTTTTAAAGCCAGTTGTCACAGTTAAAAATGACAGAAAGTAAAGAAAACACATGTAGCAATTAAAGTCAAGTAACAAAATCTATTGCAATAAATTTAAATTTATTGCTCTACAGGCAGCTGGACAGAAATGTGTCTTCATATCTCTTGTGGACTTCTCTGTTCTATAGAGGGTTCTCTTCTTATGAGTCAACAGTAATTATCAAGTCTCTTGTTCACATTTCTCAATCCCGCCTCATCCGAACATGTTGAACAAACCAATGGGGGTATTGGAGCTATTAGAGAAGATCAGAATTAGGCCTTCACTGTTGGAAACGCTCTTCAGCACTTACCTGCAGCTACAGTCGTGACACATGAACCTGGCTTGTTGAGCACTGGCACTGATATGCATGTGTATCTGGACAGAACTGGTACAGAGAAGATTATAGCTCATCAGACAATGATGTTTGCACCAAGGGAGAGGTGATTGTCTCTCATTATACATTAAGATTTCACATCCACCATCATCAGAAGTATTATCTAATTACTGAGTTCAGTGGAAGGGGTTGAACTAAGTGGTGCACGACATTAGGTACTCACTGCTCGGGGGATGGCAGTTATTTATGCACAAATAGATTCCACTTCTCTTGCAATGTGGTAATTAGGGATTTGTCAGGAAATCTGACCCTCTTAGGTAGAAATGACTTTGTATATTAAGAACGGCAGAGCACAGCACCTCATCAGCGCACATAATTTAGCTTGATTATTTATACATCAAAGAGAATCTGTCAGGGATGTAAGAAAATATCCAAGTAATGAGAGGATATTAACAGGAGGAAGGCAGCAGACAAGAGAGGAGAGAATACGGAAGGTCGAGATATTCGGAAGGAAAAGACACAAAATGAAGAGCAAAAGGGTTGATTCACAAATAACACCCAGCGCTCCATAAACATGTGTGACCAGCGGGAGGGCTGGAGGGGACACTGGAAATTTTAATAAAATATTTGAGGGTTTTTTTTTTTTTTTCAAACTTAGCATATAGATTGCCATGGCATTTACAGCTGTCAAATTTAATTTGACTTTAATACTTCATGGCCCTGTATCAGGAGGGCCCTGGAGTGCTGACAGCCCTTTTCCTTGAGTTCAGGTAGGGATCAATAATGTGTCCTTATGAGAAATTACGTGTAATGCTATTGAGTATGCATTTGGGCCTCAGTGGGATAAGACGCTAATGAAATGCCATTTCTGCCATTAGATAACATGCAACAGGATCACCGGAGAGCGGCGACAGGCCTGAGGAAGATGTATTTACTGGAGGCCCGGAAGAGATGGATCTGAAGCTTAATCTGATCCAGCAACTGAGGGATTCTCTAACAGCAGGCAGCCATCACTACACCCTCAGTCCTGTACGCACACAGACACACACTCCAAATAATACAGCTCTGAGTCTAATCTCCCCATCAGTTGCCTTTTCATTAGTCTCCTGAAGGATGCTTTTAATTCACAGTACTTTCAACAGTGAAGTCTGGCCTGGTCACGACAATACATCACTGGGCTTGACACAAGCATCATACACAATGCAGACGCTCAAGACTTACTGCGCCTCTAACAACTGTACTAGCATTATGTGTATATTTGATGCTTTGTACTACATATTCTCACAAAATATAAAATACTGCAAGTGATTAGCATTAATGATTCCTTTTTTCTACACACCACTGAAAGGTGCTGAATCATAATCTCCAAGTAGGCAAATAAACTGACTACATTTCCTAAAGTAATTGCTTCTCTATAATCCTGAGGTCTGCATATCAAACATAAAGCTTTACACTGCTGAGTGACGCAGTGCCAAACTTCCACTGACTAGTTACTTTGTTTAAATTCTCTTTAATTGGATAATGTTTATGGCATCAATTATTTTAGCACTTATTTCATGTACTGCTTTACAATAGGGGTATTCATTAATATGTCAATAAACACAAAGATTAATGGGCAACATTTGAATAATTGTTTAAGTAATTTATCAGTTAAAGTGAAATAAATGTACATCATCACAAAACTGATTATCTGATCTAGACTGGCTGTTTGATAGTAACCTGGAAAAACACATACAATCAGCATTTACTCTAATTTTAGTTACATTTTTAATAAAAATAAATGCATTAGCAGCCCTTATTGAACCTAATTACAAGTATGTCTGCTGGTATTTAAACATTAAACATACTGGCTTCTTTAGCTCAGACAAACATCACTGATGATTTTTCATGAACAGGTCTTTGGTGTGTCGATAGCTCATGTTTAATTATTTGTACATAATGGACTTTTCGACATGTGAAGATGTCACGTTGCTGTGTATGATGGACAGGGTTCCCTTTTTGACATTTGCTACATTCAATTTAAGGTCATTTATAAAAGACCAAAAACTGATGGGTAGAAATACTGCGTTACACATCCCGCTTTTTAAATGTGCTATGATTGAATGCTACCTGGGCTGTGTTTACAGATGTGATATATTTATTGCATTATTGGCTATTTATAATTTATTTTTTAGTAGATTTTATATTTATTATAGTTTTCTGAATCTGAATGATGCCTTTGCTGATTACTTTACAATTGGATAACAAAAGAGAAGTTACAATTTAACTGCTTATTTTTGTTTGTCTAACTTTAATATGTTGTCTAGTTTTATTGTTTTGTGTATTGTATATCTATCAGCTAAACTGTATACTACCAGTTTTGTGACAAATAAGCTTTAATGACAGAAAGCATCAAATGCATCTAACATGCTGAACGGACAGCAGTGGACAGCACCATCATCAGGCCTCTATGAGGCTGCTTCGAATCAGGCAAGCACATTAGAAACTGCATAAAAAGCTCTTTGAGCAAGAGCCTATCAGCTGAAATGAATATTGATACCATGCAGCACTGGCACTAAACTCTCACTGCATAAACGCTTTGGTTACTTGCTCAATGACGCGCGACTCCTTCCTTTGAATGTTTCATGACAGCAACTACA
Source organism: Cichlasoma orientale (assembly GCA_034780415.1). Classification (NCBI taxonomy): domain Eukaryota; kingdom Metazoa; phylum Chordata; class Actinopteri; order Cichliformes; family Cichlidae; genus Cichlasoma; species Cichlasoma orientale. The sequence continues at coordinate 7,371 of JAVDPK010017410.1, read as the reverse complement.
TCATTTAGACACAATTTGTCAGCAAGCAGCTGTACAGAGACCTGCAAGATGGATAGACTGAGAGGAGAAATACATTAAAAGTTCAACTTTTGGGCTACTTCAACAAGGATTTGAAGTGATTAGAGAGGAGAAGAAGAGGTGGAGGAACACAGGTCTCCTCTGACAAGCAGAACTAAATGATATTTTATTCAGTGAGGCTCGGAAACATTCAGGAAACTTCTTCTTGGCACATCATACAGCAGCAATCGTCAAGGCAAAGTGAGTAAGACAAATCAAAGCTATATACATCAAAAGTGGAAATTAAATAATGTTGCTGCTAAAGACTCACTCATGTGTACATTGAAATCAGTGAACAGATGTCTCCCCACCTGCTGCCCAAGAAATACACAGAGCATTTTTCAGTTCAGCTTTCCCCAATTTCTGCAATATGGAAACTAGAAACCCTCAGTCACCTACCGCTGATGGTCCTGGTGCCACAGATACTTGGTGAGCTCAACAGGATCTGTGTCTCTTTAGACACCACTTTACCATCCACAACCCACAAGACTCAAAGGCCACATTCACAGGACAAACCTGTGTTCACGTGGCACCATAATACTGGGAGAAACGGTTAATATCATCACTTGGCTTTACGCCTATTTGTACATGAAAGTTCCAGTTTCACAGTGTTTTCAACCATTTAGAAATAATAACGCATTTTGTTAAGTTGTGCAATTTATGTTGGACAAAAAAAAGAAGAAGCATCATTTCATTGTTGAAACTATGCAATCCAAACAGAAAGCATTTATATTAAATTCAAAGACATAACAGGTGTGAGTCTATTAATACGTGTGAGTCTATTAGTGTATAACATCCTCAGGTAGGTCCACAGGTTCTTGGACCACACATTTTGCCTCTGCACATTGCCTTTTAAATCAAACAATCAACGTGTGATTGAAGTGCAGATTTTCAGCTGTAATTGAAGGATTTCCACTGCCAGTGGAACCAGGTAACCAGCAGGTAACCAGCAGGTAACCAGCAGGTAACCAGCAGGATGCATTCTGAAGTATATACTCTATGCTCTCTGCTCTCATTCAGCCAAATGCTGCAAAACTGCTTGGACAGTGCTTCACCATGCAAATGGATAATTACCAAACGCATGCAAAAGCAACCAAGGAATTTCTCAAGCGGCAGAAATGAGATATTCTTCAATGGAGAAGTCAGTCACCTGATCACAACCCAATAAGAGCATACTTCCACTAACTAATGATGAACATGAAGGCAGAGAGACCCACAGATATCGTAGCTGCAGTGAAGGAATACAAGAAGATCTTAAAGAAGGAAAGGCTGCATGTAATAATGTCCATGAGTTCTGGACTTCAAGCAGTCGACTGCAAAGGATTTTCATCCAATTATTAACAATTCTTACATTTAAAATTATTATTGATTGTCCAATTACATTGGAATCTACTGTATGAAAATAGGGGACTATGTAAAAATGGCTGTAATTACTAAGCAGTTAATGCAATACTTTTGTGAAAATCCTTGAATTAAAGCTTAAAGTCTGTACTTCAATCACATCTTGATTGTTTGAATTAAATTAAATTGATGGTGTACAGAGGCAACATTACATTTTCCATAATACTATGAAATACAGGTGGAAGATTCCATCTCAGATCAGCACGGTAAATGGACTGGTTCCTACAGAGTGCTTTTCTATCCTATGCTGAGCACTCATAACACAACATGCCTCATTCACCCATTCATACAAGCACTTCTTTCTGAGCTAAGTGCTTTCTAGCTAACATTCACACATTCATACTCTGATGGTTGCATTGGAGAGCAATTTGGGGTTCAGTATCTTGCCCAAGGATACTTTGGCATGCAGACTGCAGCCAGGGATCGAACCATCAACCTTCCAATTATTAGGTGACCTCCTTTACCTCCTGAGCTACAGCCATCACATGGACCTCCTACTCAACCACCTCATAAAGATAAAGATTTCATGGTCCAAAGTTTGAACATATATAAAGATTGCTATGAAACTTTAGTTTCATTTTCCAAATACTTTCAAGATAGATTTTTTTGAAAAATGGCCTGTCGACCCATTTTATGGCCTTTTCTTTCCACACATACTGTATATCAATATTAGAACATGAATATCTCAACCTCAACATCCCTTAGTTATGCTGCTATAGGCCTAGGCTGCTGGGGTTTCCCATGATGCACTGAGTGTTTCATTTCATTCACCTCCTTTCACTCTGGTTATACTCCACTCTGCATTTAATCATTACTTATTATTAATATCTGGCTCTTCCACAGTGTATCTTTTTTTCCTGTCTTTCTCCCCTCGGCCCCAACTGGTCGCAGCAGAAGACCGCCCCTCCCTGAGCCTGGAAACTCTGGAAACTCCAGAATTTTATTCTTTTATTAGACTATCTACCGATATCTTAGTTTTTGTGCAATCCAGCCTGAAAGTTGAATGAAAATAGCATTTTCTTCATTTTTGTGAATTGTGAAATTGTCACTAGTTGTTTTTTGCAATGTGAAGTTTTTTTTATTATTATTATTAGTGCGGCTCAAATATTGGACTTTACAGGATGGTGTGGTTTTTTTTTTCTCTCATATTTTAACAAGCCAATACCCGGGCATTTTTTGATGCATCTGTCCCAAATTAAAGATCATGATTCATTTTGATAGTAAGAAAAAGCAGTAAAAATTTCAGGCTTTTATCTTTAATAGCTGTTGAGAGATTCATCTTCAAACATTGCCTCAGATTTCAACGTGTGAAAAAAAAAAGTGGGTGGACAGACCGTTCTCCAAAAACATTTATCCTGAAAAGCATTTAAAATATGAAGCTAAAATTTCACAGCACTCATTTTATATATTCAAACTTTGGACCATAAAATTTTTATGCAAGCAGAAAATGTTCTAAAAATTTGCTGATTTGAAATAGAATGACCCAGATACATTATTGATAACTGCTGAAGCCCCATATGAGTTTCAGCTTTGGAAAATTTTTATAATTTCTCTTCCTTCCTGGTTTGCAGTCAAGAGTGTAGCTGCCTGACACTTACGCTGAGCAGGCCTCCCTGGCTCCTTGTATAGCCAAACACCTTGTCTATAGCGCAGTCCTGCAGAGGATAGGCATGCTCGCCGGCAAAGTTGCGTCCATTGGTGGAATGCAGGGGGCTGCAGTGCTTGGCCTGCAGCAGCATGTCAGAGAACAGGAAGAACATTTTAGGCTTAGCCTCTGCACCCTTTTGAGGAACCACCTTCAGCCAGCCCTCACGGATGTACCACCTCCCTGTGATGGGGTAAGAACATACAGAAACCAATATTATATATTATTATTATTTATTCAGTGCATGTTTAGTTCAGACCTGGGCAGTGTACAGCCTGTGGGCCACATCTGGCCCTTTGGTTGTCCCTGACTATCCTGCGTGAGGTCGATGGGAAATTGAGATGTAAACATAAGCACTCATCGAGCCAGCCGGCCCAGTGCCGGCCCAGTGCCGGTCCCAGGCCTAGATAATGGGAAAGGTTGCATCATACCGACAGTCATACTCGGTAGTGGTAGTGTGAGGGTCTGGGGCTGCTTTGCTGCTTCAGGAACTGGACAACTCGCTGTAATTGATGGAACCAAAAATGCTACTCTATACCAGATAATCCTGAAGGAGAATGTCCGGCCATCAGCTTGTGCCCTGGAGCTCAAGCACACTCGGATTGTGCAGCAGGACAGTGATCCAAAGCACACCAGGAAGTCCACCTCTGAATGGCTCAAAAAAGACTAAATGAAGGTTCTAGGATAGCCCAGTCAAAGTCCAGACTTAAAGATTGAGATGCTTTATCCATATTAATGTAAAAATGGTAAGAGTTCATAAAAAATTTCCCTAACGTCAAATCCAAAACTGAAGAGAACAAAAATACTTAGATTTACTAAGCTCTGCTGACTTGCAAAAGATAAATGAAGTCTTGTTTGAAAGGAGCAAAGAAGACAAAATCATTCCTCTGACAGAATCAGCAGGAGGTAGGCATGTTTGGGTGTGGTCGCTGAGGAAAGCTCTCATCTCTTTCACCATGATTGGCAGCAGTATGGCGATAGCTAATAAGTAAGCAGGGCTGACATTTGGATAGATAAGATTAAATTTATCCTGAGTCCAGGGTGTTTTTGTAATTGCCCGAGCAAGTAGCCTCTGATTGCAACAACCCCAAGTGGCCAGAGCTGTGCCTCTGGGGCTCAGAGAGGACATTTTCAGCTACAGACAAGCCCAGCGAGATTAAGTGGCTGGGCCAGGCGGGGGTCAAATTGCTTTTAAAATGCCATGGATTTCAAATAGAAAACCAGTCGAGACACATGCCATGACACTCAGGTGTTGCATGGAGATTGGAGAAGTATTTTTGATCATTCTATTAAATCGAATTTAAACAAAACCCTGTTTAAGCCTTATGCACCTTGTTGGAGAACATTTACTGAAATAACAGTAATCATTTTAATAATGAAGCATAACAAGAAACGGTTGAGAAAAAAAATCCCACTGTCTGAATTGGGCAGCATTCACTCAGAAAACAATCTAAGGAAAAAGAGGAAAGACCTGAGCAAGGCAAAGACAGACCTTTACTTTGAGAGGGAAAAACTCATCAAACAGCACAGGTCCTTCCCCCAAAATGTTTACTGTAGTGCAAGTAATCCCTTTAACGTGTGCAAAGAAAACTGCAAATAGATATTTCTTCATGAAAATAGATCCTTCTTAGCCTCAGCTCTTTTTTAAAAGATATTTTTTGGCCTTTTTCAGCTTTATTCAATCGTTCTTCAGTGGAGACAGACATGAAGGTGTGGAGGAGAAACAGGGGAAGACACGCGGCAAATGGCGGACTCGGACCTGCGCCGGCCGTACAGCCAAGCGGCATACATGGTCGCCTGCTCACGCCCGGAGCTATCCTGGTGCTATTTTAAAAATGAACTCACAGACCTGGGGCATTTTCCCATATTGTCACACTCTTAAAATAATGGCCCAAGTCAAGTTTTATTTTTGCCTAAATCATCATATTTTTAATGTTTGGTTCAGTTCAGAGGTGACGATATGTTAAGGGCATGGTTACAGGGCTATATCCTAACACACATAGGTGGAGAGGGAGGCAAAGTACAACAGCGCTGCTGAAAATTCAAACTTGGAAATTCATGTTCTAAAATTAATAACTCATCATCACAAAAGTGCCAATTTGTATTTGTATTTTCAAATTAGCTGTCTGATTAACTACTTATTGGTTAAACAACCATTTATATGCTTTAAAATCAATTATCAATTAGTGGAGTATATGAACTCATGCTATACATGTTGCTGTAATCTACTGTGTTGTACAGTCTCACCTATCGCGGGGGTTACGTTCCAGTATAGGACTGGGAAGGAAAAAGACAACCTCCAGAAGAAGAGAGCCAGCTGTCAACTGGCTTAGAAGGCACCCCGATTTCCCACTCCTCAGCACAGGGCAGGGAGAAGTGGACCTGTGGCAACACCCCAGAGCCCCCCCACCAACAACAACCAGGACAAGCACGCTGACACCACAAGAAGGCAACCACAGGACTCCAGTCCAGGGAGCCACCGGATACACACAGGCCCCGGAGTGCACCCCCAGCCACCTACAAGGCACGCTGGGAACAGGCAGGGACCGCAGCCAACCACCCCCCCTAAGTAATGGGGCTGATCAGTGGGAACCAGAGAGAATCAAATTCATCCAAATGCTTTTTAGAAGAAGCCGACGTTCTCTCCAAACTAATGTGATCAACTAATACTTTTCTATATTGAGTAATACAGTTTATTATTTTTATTTCCAATTCACGCGTTTTCTTAGTGATGCATAAGGCGGTAAGAACCATGTGTGATACATTTGCCTTCATAACCAATTCACTGACGTCACCTAAAATGCACAGTCTGGGAGAAATTGGGACACGACAGCTAAACCATGAGCGTATTACCACCCATAGAATTCTGTGGCATGCAAGTGGAAGAGGAAGATGACATAGCTGAGAAAACACGTTTTAAATCAATGCATTTCTGGATTCAGCAACAATTTCAAAATAACACCGCAGAGATTTTGTTGAAATATTTAGTTCCATAGATGGAGCATCATCCTTCAGACCTGCACAGCCTTCTTTTCCTCAGCAACAGAAGCCAAGGTTCATGAGTACTGCAGTATTTAGAGAACATTAATCTTTCAGAAACACTGATTTCTAAAAACATAGTTAAAATTAGAACTGCTCACAATATAATTCTTTAGGTCATGTTGCAGTCCCGCCCTGTTATAAAGCCTTAAGCACAACTTTGTAAATTCATACTATATCACTGTTCTGTAATAACACAATATGTTATCAGTTTTAATTCATGCAGTAATGTGTTACATGGTTGCTGTATTAGTACCCTCCCAGGGTCCAGCGTGCTGAAGTGGATACATTTGAGCTGACATCAAGTGTGCTGGTGATCCAGACATTCTGGAATTCTTCCTGCTTAGTATTCAAACTATACACATGACCAGGACACACATGTTCAAGCTCTCAGTCTGTATATCCTGCTCTGTTGTTCCAGTTTTTGGTTATTAGGTTCTAACATTTTCACTTTAGTAAAAGCCATCCACAGTAACCCAAGAGCTACTGGCAATGGGTCAAGAAATAAATGAAATCAAGTTTGATCTTCAAATCGTTCTGTTCCCCTGACGTGTCCAAGGCCAGAAGATTAGCCAAGTTTGGTATTGGTGGGTGTGTAGAATCTGCAGGCCCAGTGTTGGTGGCATTTTACCAAGATTCTCTGAAATCTATGAATTTGCTGATTGTAGGGGTATAAATATTAAACAATACTAGGGCTGTCATTGAATAAAGAATTCAGTAATTAATCAAATTGCTGATATAAATAAAATTTTTTCATGTTACAATGGATATTTAAACATAAATCACAGAACTGATACAGAATGAGCAGAATATCATATTTTACCCCTCCATAGCATGGTGGTGGGGTACACCCTGGACAGGTGGCCAGTCTATCACAGAGACAACCATTCATGCTCACATTCATACCTGCAGCAAATTTACAATCACCAGTTAAAATATGCATATCACCACCTTGTTAAAATAATGGCCTTTTTTCAGGTTTTCGGAAAAGACAAAAAAACCTGAATGAAACATTGAAAACTAGATGATTTAGTAAAAACAATACTATTGCTACAGAATGACTTGGTAAATGGTAAAGGGACTGGTCCCTGTATAGCAGTTTTCTACTCTACATGAGCACTCAAAGTATTTTATACAGCATGTCTCATTCACCAATTCACACACACACACACACACACACACACACACACACACACACACACACACACACACACACACACACACACACA
>JAVDPK010017409.1:0-13128 GCA_034780415.1 Cichlasoma orientale | reverse complement strand
ACTGCCGTATCTACTATCTAAATCGTAACAAAGACACGTGCCTATCATAACTAACCTGAGTACTTCCACATCGATTTGTACACATTAATGAATGGAAGGAAGCAGCAACTGAATATTTATTTGTCATCAAATCAATTGGACAAAAACAAAAAAAAAAATCAAAGTTCTCAGCTCACGTTTAAACTCCGAGCTGGTTCTTAAAAAGGTCGTCCATCAGCCACTTCTGCTGAATTGATGCAGTGTTCAGATCCTTCACTTTAAACTAATATTTATTGTAGACTGGAAATATACTTTTTTATAAAGCACAAAATAAAAGTAATATCAGCAATGCTTAAATTACCAAAGTACTTAATTATATATAGTGCATCAGCAGCTTTTATAATAAGATCACATGTTTAGTAAAGTAAGTGCTGCCTAAAGCTCTCAGATGAAGAGCGCGGTCGTTCCCTTTGTGGTGTTCATGTAGATAAACGCACTCTCACATCACGCGGTTTTGTTCACATTAACAGTTTTAATAAATCCCATCAACACAACAATCAAAAGAACTGAAGGCGAGATCAGCTTTCATAAACCCACATCAGAGTCAGTGGAAGAGCTTAATGCAGGCAACTAATAACTGTTTTCATTAATGACCCATTCAGTCCATATAATGAGGACTTACAGCATACTTACCAAAAATTAGACCTCTCAAACAGCGCTATTTAAAACGCAGAGGCTGAAAGCAGATTTTAAATGTTAATCATTTTATATGCGCAACCTGGGGCCTGCCCCAACCTGTGAGCCGAAGCTCAAAGGGGCAGCGGCTCGTTCTTGCCTGGACATTGGTTATTTTTTCTTTTTTTAAAGCAAGCTGCAGAAAATCCAATTATTAGAAACAACCCAATTACTTTCCCCTCAGACTCAGCGGCTCAAATCCAAGGTTGGCTTTGTGGATTAGCAAGGTTTACCGATAGACTCCTAAAAAGGGAAACAACAATGTCGAATTTCCTGGCCGCCTGGGCTCTTCCGGGATTTGGAGTCTGAGGGTGACATGATCATTGAGGGGTGGAATAATGGTAGAGTAAGAGAAAGCGGAAGGAAAGAAGGAAGGAAGGAAGGAATAAAGGAAGAGAGGATGGGTCTCTGGACAGTAGATCACAGATAGCTGAGGTCAAAAGAGCAAGCAGGGCCTGTCAGTGGAGACGTAGCTACTAATAAAGTCACGCTGACTTCACAGCCATACTTAATGCTGCGAGTTACACCTAAAGCACAGCAGAGTCTGTCAGCCAATCAGAGGGGGGTGGATCGAGTTTGTAGTCTGGCTGTCCCTCTAATGTGAGAAGGATAACACGGGACATTGACCTTTGACCTGCCGCGTCCTCTGATTTTTAGCATCTGCAGGACACTTCTCCTGCTATATTGATCAGCCAGTGATTCATAATTAAATCAAATATACGAGCAAAGACAAAGCAGGTGAGAGACAGTGGCGAGGACAGTGCTGTACTCAAGGTTATGGAACCGCCATCGTGTGGATCTTTTTCATGCATACTTCTACTTCTGTCAAAGTGGGTCAGAAAGTAGCAGGAAATGAATTACTCATTAAATGAAACACTTCAATCTCTCTAATAAGGAGATCCATGAATTATACGCGCCACCTGCTAAATTCGCAAATATCCCCTCTAAAAGCTTTAGTAAGCTTCATCAAACTAATCGGAGTGGACAGCCACCAAATAGAATCTATTCTGAATCTCCATTTGTGCCTGTGCAGAGCAGGTGAAGTCTCTTGGCAATAATTTACTGGAAGGTATGCCTTTCTCTATTAATGTGCAAGGATTAAATTTAACACCCACCTTATATCGTTCAGTGAGGAATCATATTGCACTTAAAGCCCACAGTAACCTGAGCTATCGCCTTCATTATTGCCTAATTAACCTGCTAATAGCCATGTCCTTACGGCTTCGTCTCTTTAATTATCCGGCGGCCCGCAACACGTTCATACTGAGATTACAACTGTGTCAGTCGGCTCTCTGTCCCATCACATCTTTTATGAGATCAATTTCTATTGGCTTTATTCTAAAAGACACTGTTTAATTAACAGCTATTTTCATTCTTGAAGAACACAGTATTTCATTTTACTGCTCTTACCTTCACAGCTGCAGCACAGAGCTACAATGAGTGAAGGCAGGCAGAAGTCGGTTGGGTGTGCAGCCACTAGATGTCCTTTGCAGTAAAGTGAAGCAACCTGACTGAGGCTGGCCACAGCACTGGAGAAAAGCCAGAATGCAAAGGGTCATAGCACTTCATCGGGTTAGTCATGCAGATGAGACGCTGTCATTAATTGTAATAACGACTCAGCGTGAAGGCTCTGATTCACAGCCAACAAACGCATCATGCAAACATTTTTGGCCACTCAGCAGAGCTTCATCTAAGTGCGACAGCATTTTTCAGCAATGACAACTTCATGAAAATATCACTTATATTGTCTTACTGCTCATTAAAGCTTTAAAACTTGGTCATTTGTTAACAAATGACTGAGCAAAGATTCACTCCATTCACATACAGGGTTTTATAACCAAGCAGCTCATATATTAGTATTTGGAATAAACTGAGTTATTCATAAATGTTATCACATTTCCTGTTGGTCTTAGTGTGTACTGCATGTGTTGGATTCCATATAACACACTGCATGTATAACACACTGCATCTGTAAACACACTGCATCTGTAAACACACTGCATCTGTAAACACACTGCAGGTATAACACACTGCAGGTGTAACACGCTGCATATTAGGGCTGGGTGATATATCGAGTTTTTAAGAAATATTGATATATTTATGTGATATAAGATGAGACAATATCGTTTATATCAATATGGTCTATGTCGCGTTACAATCATACTTGTGCAGAGAGAGAAAGGTGAACTGGTGGATCTACAACTTCGCACTGCCCCGCCTCTCTCCCTCACCGCTTCACCCGTAAATCATGCAGGAAGCGACAGCATGGCAGCGTTGCCAACTTAGCAACTTTGTTGCTAGATTTAGCGGCTTTTCAGATCCCGTGGGGACTTTTTCCAAAAAGCGACTAGCAACAAATTTAGCGACTTTTTCTGGTGACGTCGGCGATTTTTGGAAGCCTGAAATCCTCCACTGCTTTTTTTGTACATACAGCCTTCATACTGCGTCCATCCGTACATTTTGGCATTGCTTGGACCCCCAAGAGTACCTGGCTGTTGGTGTGTACCATAAGTCACGTGACCTTAATAGTGGAAGTGGGTCTTTTGAGGACGCAGCCGTAGGAGACGCCGCATTGAGTGGGTGGGCCCGTTGCTGTGATACGTCAGCGCATATGTCTATGGATGGAAGTTTGTTCATTCAGTCTGTTTACATGTTTTGTTACTTTCACAGAGTATTAGCTGTACAGGAGTACACACAGGAGGAAGTACTTTGGTGAAGTCTACTTCACTGCAGACTGGCTTTTTAAAGAATAAGTCAGACGTTGATATTTTTGCTCTGGATCTTTTCTGTTTACATTTTACAGTCTTTTGTTATGGAGGGAAAAACATTAATTTATTTGAGGAGTATTATATAAATATGTCAATAGTTTATTTTTGAGCAATTTCTCATGTACATCTACAGCTGAATGTTAATAAAAGTGCCGGTGAGACATTTGGGACTTGCAGCTTTGGCTCAGAAATGCCTTTTTGTTTATACCTTTGGGAAGAAAAAATATCAAGATATATATCGTGTATCGCCATTCAGCTAAAAATATCGAGATATATATCGTGTATTGCCATTCAGCTAAAAAAAAAAAATATATATATATATATCAAGATATATATCGTGTATCGCCATTCAGCTAAAAATATCGAGATATTATTTTTGGTCCATATCGCCCAGCCCTACTGCATATATAATACTCTGCAGCTATAAACACGCTGCATCTATAACACATGGAAATAATCAGTCTACTAATAGTCACTGCGTATTTCTGCTGTACTCATGATAATTTTTTACTGCCTTGGCTAGTACTGTACTTTCTCAGAGCAAGCAGGAAATTTTACAACCTGGAACAACCGAACAATTTTCAAGCTATAAAACATGAATAAATGAGTTATTAACCACTGATAAAGCCCACAGTTACTAAAAGGTTGCCGTGTAATAAGCCTAGTGAAATATTAGATTGAATATTTCTACATCAGCTCCTCAGATGTTTTCATATGAAGAGCTGTGATTTAGTAAAAGCAAAGATCATGTCACCGTATGAAAAAAGGACAGGAGGCAACAGTGCAAGTGGAAATGCGACTATCTGCTGCCGTTTCCCTCTAGACATACGAGCAGTGGAGCATTTAAGGCGCTAGATGCACAGCCAAGACTCAGACAAGTGAATTTATGTGTTAAGTTGGTGCCCCCCTCTTCCCCCTCACTCTCTCAAAGGCCCAGCACAGATAGCGGGTTCCATTAGGAATTTCAAGTCGAATTAAGGTGCTTGGGGAGGACACATTAACACATGTGCCGCTTCTGTAGTTAAATGTCAGAATGAGAATGAGGCCTGTGACTTTATATTCCATTAGCCACTGCCTCGTGTCTCCCTGCTGTGTATCTAAATAAATAATCAGGACAGCCTCCAAAACACGAATCATCTTTTCACAATAATAGAAAATTAATGGCTCTGCTTGGGTAAGTAAATTACACCAAGAGCATCCCACAGCCTAAATCAGGGCTGAGAGATGATGACAAAGGATGCATTATAGGCTATCCACTCGCCCAGAAAATTCAGAAATATGAATAAAATGTCGGGGCTTTCAAGCTCTTTACAATCACCTTGCATGAAAGTCTAATTTAGTTTGGGTTCTTATTAATTCATAAGCCATTAGTAACATATTTCTGTAACAAAAAGCCCCTGACAATAGAGAAAAGAGTGTGTGTGGAAAAGGCACGTGCAATTAACATTTAAGCATGGACGATTAAAAAGAAGTTTCAAAGAAATGGCTCTGCAAAGAGAAGAACTATTTTATGGAGCATTAGCCACATACATGTAAATGCAGCTGAAGTGTGTTCCTGCCATACAGTAACTATAACACCTGTCACGCTAAATCATGTATACAATCCACTTCTATTAAGCTGAATAATAAAAACAATAGAGGCTAAAGCTTTGAGTCTACTGAAAATTTAAATAGTGCCATGCAATTCCACCGCACTGCAGCGCTGTTGGTAAGCACGAGCTTCCAGTGAGAGAAAGTGCTGAGATTACTTTAAATAATTAGGAGAAAGGTCAATGAATTCATTAGCTGGGGCAGCAACAATTTTAACATGGCAAGCTCTGACTGAGTAACTGAGTCCTGCCAGGCACAACGTGGGCTGCTGTAAAGTCTACTTTGACATACCAACTCCAACTGTCTGAAGACCCCAAACTGTGTGCCCGTGAGGTTCACAGAGAACACAGGGTTAGGGCACTTCAGTATTAGCAGTGTGGACAGGGGATGCAGATCCCCCAAATATTTATCTGCCATAGGAAGCACCTTTTATCACAATGTGTGCACAGTTGGAACACTTGGTAACACATTTCCACTTTTATCTCATCTTTTAAACTGTTTTTCTACTTCTGTACTTGTAAATAAGCTATATATATAGAAATATATATATATATATATATATATATATATAGTTTATATAGTTTAGTTTAAGTTTTGATCCCAAAACTTTTGTTTTTGTGGTTCAGAAATTGATTTTACAAATTTTTCATTTCCCCATAAAAAGCAGTTCATTTAGGTTTGAACATTTTTCAAGCTGTTTTCTCTTCAAAAATCGCCCCCAAAATGTAACAATGTAACAATCAGTTAATGTAACAAAAATCCAAGTCTTTCTTTAACTGTTCAGGTCAAACACAAAATTTCAAGAGTTTAGAAGAATTTGCTGAGGTTTCAAGAATTTTCTAATTTTTTCAACCAAACACTCCAAGAAAATTCAGTTTTCGGGGGCAGAAATCCTCTTAAAATCCACCAAAGTTTGAGAGGAATAATGGACGTGGTCTATAGCTTTACAATAAAGAGAGTTATATTAAAATATATTAAAATAAGACTTGCTTGTCAAAGCCAAACATAGTATTACATAGTGTAATATATGAATGTGACTGTTTGAAAGTCTGCTTTGAAGTCAGAGTTTATTTCTACAGCACATTAAAAGACCTCAGTTGGCCAAAGTGCTGCACAGGTTATACAAAGTATACGCTATACATCAGTCACTAAACTAACAATAAATAAGAAGGTGGGAGCCCGACGCTCCTCGAGCCTCTCGGTCTTTAAGGCACAGTAAGTGAAACTGGCAGTGCCCGTTTCTTCCATATTTTTGGCTTCACTTGTGTACAGTGGGAGGAAGCTTGTATATTCGAAGTGTTGAATGAAACAAATGATCTGGGATGTTGTAATGATGGACTGTTTTCAGAGAGCGTATTCAAACCAGTCAGGCCAACATTTATTTAATCCTCATTACTGGCTTTGGCTTCTTTTTCCTATTTTTTTCCCAGCATTTCTCATCCATGTAATGTCACATGATGGTGAACGCTCATTTCCAGCAATGTCCTGCTTCAAATTAACACCATTCCAGAGGTTCACACCTGAGCTGATACATGTAAGCACCTTTTTTTGTAACATGCCTAATTACAGCAGGGATAATGACCAATCTGAGATCTCCGATGGACAAAAAAAGGCAGAAAAAGGAAAATCAGAAATGTGTTTGGAACAAGGCGGCATAAAACGGAATTCCACGGTGAAGAAGGTGCTAATGCCATCTCATTTCCTCACATAAACACCTCTCTCTCTCTCTCTCTCCCGGTACATGAATTATTAGCACAGATGAAACCTGCTGTTTACTTTTTAAGCAGGACGAGCGAGCATATGAAACGGCAACGGGCTGGTGTGTGTGTGAGCCAACACAGGTTACAGCACAGAGCAAAGAGAGCCAGGACAGGGAGCACCAGGAGAGTCATGAATAAGTCACACAGCCCCTGGACCTTCCTCTGAAGGCACCGAGGCTCTGACATGTAGCTTTTTCATCTGATAGCACTGAAATGTCCTGGAGACGTGAGGCATTCACATACATGCAAGGGGATATACTGTATATGCATGTGGGTTGTCTGGTGTGTGTGTGTGTGTGTGTGAGCACATCACAACCCTGTAGTTCACACAGCAGGCATCTTCATTCATCCTCTGGAGACCCCTGCTACATCCACTCGCTTTTTCAAAGGTTTTTCTCTTCTTTTTTTCAGCGTGGTGTCAGCGTGCCAGGTGAGTTTGCTTCCAGTTCAAATAATGACTGTAATTAAGCAATTAAGACCGCAGAGGCAGAGAGGCCAAGAGCTTTCACAAACTACAAATGAGGATTCATTAGGGAGGGCAAACATTATGGCTGCGGCATATGTTTGCTCCCTTTAGTACTAATAGCAATTGCTTATGTCAGAAGGGTTAAGGGGGAAGATGTGGAGCATATAAAATATATATGAAAGGGTTTCTGACTGGCTCAATTCCTCCTCCAAAATGATGCAAAAGGGCAATAACTGTAAGTTAATACAGCCTTTAAGATCAGATGTGATTTGGTACTGCACATACAGCACGCTCCACGTTCCCAACCAAAGGCTGTTTGCAGAATAATCTCCTGGTCATAGGCGGTTTTCACTGAAGCACCAACCTGAAATACTGAGGGTTTTTTCTTTGGCTGCTTGAATAGCCTTTCAAGGACCGCAGTGAGACACCGGGCAGCCGTGATAGATATTTGGCATTTTCAGGTAGGAAAAAGTCCAAGCTGGCCTTACATTCAGAAATAACACAAGTTCTTAAACTATTGACTGCGCTGAAGCAGTAGACTTCAAAAGGTCCTTCTGACCTGTTTGCTGAGGAGCCTCAAACCAAGTTTTTTTCCTCTCCTTCTTTCCCTCCCCAGTACTATGCGTTTCATTATTAATATGTTTTTTCTCAAGTTTCTCTCTGACCCAGGACATTAAATAAAACATTGTATGGTTCATGAAAGATTATGAAAGAGCAGAACGTAAGCAGCAGGAGGTGTAAACTCAGCACAATTCATTCTGGTATATAATGTCAATGCCAGCACCCCCTTCTCACCCTACCTCCATGCCCTGCAGGCATATTGGCGGAACTACCAATGGATGCTAAGCTTTTTCCGACAAAGCTCCGAAGATAAAGTATCTTCCTTTTATCCCTTCTGCAAATCAATTCTGGGCCTTACAGCAAAATCCCATAAAATAACTTCAAACACCACTACTTACTCCAAAAATTTGTATTATGGCTATATCTCTTTGAAGCCATACCAGTGAAGTTTTGGAGGAAAATGATTTAAGTGTTATCTGCTAAGACATCAGCATGTCAGCACTTCACCTCAGTTTTTCTTCACATGTCAACCTGAACCTTGTATTTCTCTCCTTGTGTTTGGTTTTTGATTGCTTCGAACCATCCAGGCCTGGTGATAAATACAAATGCTGCTTGTAAACTTAATGGCTGTAGTAAGTGCAAACAAGCTGGGCTGAAGCCCTGCTGGTGCTTCATGCTCACTCAGCTGCTGAAATATTCATTCCCTTCACTCTTCTTCAGCTACATGATATAAAGTGGAGCTGATAAGACGAGTAACTGCAAAGCAGAGTGTCAGTGTGATTACTGAAGTAGCCACAGTGGCTGCTTGATCCAAAGACCGAAAGGATCTGAAAACTGTGAGGTCAGTTTAATTGCAACATATACACACACAACTACAGAAATTAGAATAAAAAAACGTGCGTGTATCCCAAATCTGTCACGAGCTTAATTAGTTACTTTAAGTGTCTTTGCAATTAACAAGTTAGCAGATACCCTCGTAGTTTATACAGAGATACGCTAATGTACAGTAGTGTAGAACATGTGCATCAACTTTATGATGATTATGTAAATTACCATCTGCCAGCCACAGGCACATGTTTTAATAAGAGCTCCTGACACTCTAAGGATGATTACTCTTAACTACTGCATTTGGAAGCCAAATGAGATCCTCCACGAGGTCACGGCAAAGTACACGTTAAAAAAAGAGAGAGAAAAATTTTAATGTCAAATGCACACGATGTAGCTCTAAGCTACGTGAAACTGCAGCACGGCCAACGTGAGACTGAGCACTTCTCTTTCATTTACAGTAGGCAGCAGTGCAAATTTAATCTTTGTGCACAAAACCGAATTTGCTCTACTAACAACAGCGACTCGCGCATATGTACATATAACCTTTATCTTTTCAGCTGGCCTCTCTGTGGGATGAATACAGAGCTCTGAGATCAGAGAAGGCTTGAGAAGATGACCTGGCAATCGGGTGCATGGTCACACAGTCTTTCTGGGCTCCTCTGACCTCTGTCAGCAACACAACTCCAAAATTTCACCGTAAGGGAAACCAGGAGACATCCAAAGCCCACAAAATCAATAGCTTTACTTACTGAGAGGATAAACACATTTACAAGTCACAGAGATATTTCCGTGTTGGTGGGCCCCAAATTCTTCCCCTGTGAGGATGACATAAGTACATTTTACAGCAGTTCAAATGTGTTATGTGCTAATGTCTTCCTTTCTTTTAACCAGCAGTTTTTCCACCTACACAGTGCTTATGCTCAGTTTTATGGATTCCAAAGCTCTCACTCCCATTTATATGAATCAGTTCCCATTTTGAAATATCTCTGTTACTTAAATACTGTAATTAATTAATAGATTTTTTACCTATAGAGTGAACTGTTACTATTGTATCAGGGCTGTTGCTTGTTGGGTTTGGACATGATTTGGGGCAGCACAGTGCTGTGGCACCCTTCCACAGCCCAAAGTGATGCATGCTAGGTTAACTGGTGATTATGAACTGGCTGCAGGTGCGACGCTGAGCGTGACTGATCTCCCTGCGTTGGCTCTGTGACAGACCCGCCCTCCCACCCAGCGTCAGCCGGGACAGGCTCAAGCATCCCCTCCAACCCTGAATCGGATCAGCTGTTAAGAAAATGGATCCAAATCTATGATGACATCAAGTTATCAATTCTAAATCATTTAAAATGAATTCTTCAAATTTCAAGCTTAGCTGTTATACAGGATTAAATGATCTAATAAGCTTCAGTTCAGAGCCGTGCTCACCTGTTGCTGGGCGATGAGACGGCCCAGATAAAGTTATATGGTAGCTACTAAATTAATCAGCATTAACAGTCATTAAACTACTCTAATTAAATTTAACAAGCTGCAGCTACAACCTGAAAACGAGCTGAGAAATAGCAGAAAATAGTGTGGTTGATTCATATTGAGTGACACAGTGAAAAAGCTGTAACTGCTCGATCCTGATTCAGAACTACGAGGTTAATGAGCTCAAAATATTGATCTGCTGCTCAAACAGAGGACCTGCTAAAATATACAAAAACACACTTTACTCACAGTTTTAGAGACGTTAGAGTCGTGTGTCTGCTCACTTAATACTCAGCCCATCTACATGTAGTTATAATACACAGAATCATATTGTGTCTACATTATGGGCCATGCTAACTTTGCACTCTCCACTTCCATTGCAGCGATTTAAGGAAATGGAGACCTGCACAAAGCAGCAAGGTCAGGGCAAAAAGTGCATGCTCCCAGCAGCTCTACAAAAAAAACCTCAAGACTTTTACACAATTTTTTTCCCAAAAGATTATTTTTATGGCATTTTTCCAAAATTGAAGTTAAAGAGACGTTGGAAATTTTGGAAAGAGAGCAAGCGAATGACATTCAGCAAAGGTCTCAACCATGAACACGGGCGCTGAGGGCATTTTCTCAGCCACTGGCTCGAACTGCACGAATCATTTTAAAAGTTTGCTTTTGAATCTGCCTGAAAGTTAACGGAGGAATTTGTTTTCTGGAACATGATTTTGGTGGGGAAGGAGCTGCAAACAGGACAGAAAATAAACCTTTATGGGATGTCGTATCTTTAGGTGAGCTCAGTGTTTGGTCTGAGACTTTTTTCAGCACACTTTGGGGAGGCAGAACATGGCTATAACAAAGCTGATCTGAGTATGTCCTCATGTAAATTTGACATTACAGCGAATCCAACATTATTAAACACAATAATCTGATTAAGGGAGACACGTGTTTAACACAAAGCAGTTTTTCTGCTCCCATCAAACAAACTGATGACAAAATAACACAAATGTAAATAACAATAAGCTCAATCCAGATGTTGAAGATGGTTCATGCTCTGCACTTTCCACATTTCTACTTTCTTGGAGCAGGTGAACTAGGTGGGTGGGCTTGAGATGACCTTTGACACGGGTCAGCCACTAAGTGGCCTAATAAACCCAAGAAGCGCTCCGTGTGTCAAAACATGACCTGAATCCAAAACTGACGATCCTGATCTCAGTTACCCTCCTAAGCACTTTTCCATGTGTTGTTTTATCCAGTTTTTCACCAGAAAACCAAACAATAAAGAAAAGATGACAGAAGAACGAAGGTTCATTTGGGGTTGCAACTAAAGATTATTTTGGTAGTCCACTAATCTGTCAATTATCTTTTCAATTAGTCAACGATTATTTCACCTGTTCAAGCCTGCCCACCTGTGAATATCACCTTGTTTTCTCTTCTCACGATTAAAATAATGACCCATAAAAATACCAGTTTGAAACTAATCAAATATATTTTTAACATTAATGTGAGCATCACAATAAGTATCAAATAAACAATGCATATTAAAGTGAATGCAATTTAAATTTTTTAACTGAAAATATAATGTGCAAATAAATAAATAAAAATGGCCTCTGTCCAAAAGTTCAAATAAGGTTTCAAATGAACTCAAAAAGAAAAATGATGAAACCTAAAATTTGAGATTATCGCCCTGAAACAGCCTTTTTACCAACTGTATTGAGATCAGCTTTCAGGATGCTACTGATCACTGGCTTCCAAAGCCTTCCATGCAAACTGGTCATCTTTCATCAGATTTTCTTAACTTGATGTGACACAGAAGATAAATATTGGTGACATCAGTAAATGCATCTTTTGACAATATGCTTGCATCACTCAACATGTTCAAAATGAAGTAATACCAATATTCGGCTGGCATTTCAATACTTACTGTTGTTTCTACCTAAACCAGTGAAAACTGCACATTATATAAGCAACAATAATCCACTGTGATCTTTCTATGTGTCATGTATAAATACTCTTACTTTTGATACTTATTTTTTTCCAGTACATCTTCACTTTTATCTAAAATACTCACATGCTGTACTTTTACCTACTAGTATTTTTTTTAGTGAGCTACTATTACTGCTACTTAAAAGGTGCAGTCAGTATTACTTTTAAGCTTATTAAATATAAAGAAAGAATAGTGTACTCATAAAAATACATAGATTTGTGGGTAATTAGATCTTCCAACAAACAGGTGCATTCTCTGAAACTTCAAATTAATCCATTAAAGATGCACAGGAGCGGGAACAGTGGCTAACACCAGCTAACTGCAGCACTTACAGGGAAGTTCAGGAAATCCTCCACAAGTCGCCTCAGTATCGCTGTCATCAGATAGAAGTGAGCTTCACTGGCTCATCCACTCATATCGGACTCCTTTCACAAAGTTTCACAGCGTCTTCCAGAGTAAATAAAGATGAACTCACACAGGGAAGAAGTCCAGGCGGATTCAGTCCGGAGTCACTTTGCTATCTGAGTACACTCACTCACTACAGATGAACGGTGGCCAGAAATTTTGAGGTGACTCAGGGGTTAAAATGTAAAATGTTTAATTGGCACATTTCCTTTAGACGTGTATTTTTTACACAAATAGTAGCAGAAACACACCAGCTGGCCAAGGCGGTATGGAGTACAGTCTAAATTTAATGTGTCTGATCTCTCTTATGCCATCGGTATCAAAGGTACTGCACTGCAGTGGTTTGAATCTTATTTATCTAATAGACTGCAATTTATTCATATAAATGGGGAGTCTTCTTCACACACTAAGGTTAATTATAGAGTTCCACAGGGTTCTGTGCTAGGACCAATTTTATTTACATCATACATGCTTCCCTTAGGCAGTATGATTACATACAAGGTCTTGAAAAATCAGGCCCATCTTATCTTAAAGACCTTGTAGTACCGTATCACCCCAATAGAGCACTTCGCTCTCAGACTGCTGGATTACTTG